>PVKA01008361.1:0-62986 GCA_004027165.1 Ctenomys sociabilis
GGGGGGGGGGGGGGGGGGGGGTGGAAGGCGGAAGCCAGTGCCGTCTTTCAGGCGGCTGAGGCGGCTGGCTATTCGCAGCTCTCTACACATATGCTATCGTATGCTATCGTTGTTCTTTTTTTGGTGGAACTGGGGATTGAACTCAGGCCCTTGCGCTTGCCAGGGAAGCACTTATTCCACTGAGCTATCTCCCCAGCCCACATCGTTGTTCTTAAGCAGCTGTACTGAATCCACATTATTAGAGTCTATCGGCATTATGTACTTTGAGTGTGTACATGCCCACCCTAGGGATTGAACTAAGGGCTTTACACTGAAAAACATCCCCAACCCTTTTATTTATATTTTTTTATTCTGAAACAGGGTCTTGCTAAGTCACTAAGTTACCCAGGCTAGGCCTGAACTTGCTGTTCTCCTGTTTCAGCTGCCCTGAGAGTCGGAATTACAGCTGTAAGCTACCATGCCCATCTACTTCCTGCCTTTTTAACTCTCAGTTAGCTTTCTTTTTACAGATAACTGCAATCAATGTTCACTACCAGTCCTGGTCATTTGGGTTTCCTCCAGTGTGTTTTCTAGTATGTTTTTCATGGAGAGCTCATTGGGACAATATTCTCTTATGTTCTTAGGTGTAAAGTTTATCTGTGGTATTTATACCCAAAAATTACTTTGGTAGGATGTGAAATCCTTGGCTCATATTTTTCTCTCCTTAAGTATTTTATCTTTTGCTGGCAGTAGGCTTTGCTATAAAAAACACCAATGAAAATCTAATTTTCTTTATAAGTTCTTTTTTTTTTTTTTTTTTGTACTGGGAATCAAACTCAGCTCATGGTAGCTGAGAAACAGAGCAGAAAAACAGTGCCAGAGTAAAAAGAGGTAGAGATCATATAGAGTACTTGTCTTAGTTACTTTTCTCTTGTTGCTGAGGGACAATACCCAAAATTAAAGGGGAAAGGTTTTTTAGCTCACAATTTGTAGAGGTTTTAGTCCATAATTGGTTGGCTCCAAGGCAAGGTGGCATGGCAGATAGGCATTGCTGAAGAGAAACAGTTTATGGCAGACAGGGACAGAGCAACAAGGGATAATCACAGCTAAGCTAAGCTCTTATATCTTATCCAGGCTACTTAGGGTTGGTTATACTCACACCTTTAATCCTAGTGTCCTTGATCCTAACACTGGACTGTGAATCAACTCCAATGTCAGACATTCTAGATCCAGCTACTTCTGAAAAAGCCCCATCTAGCTACATGAGGCTTTGAGGGGACATTTATAAGCACAAGCCATAACAGTAGCCAAAGTTATTTATATACAACCCATTCTATAACACCAAGAATGTGCTTCCCTAATTCCCTGGGTATTTCTTAATCAAGTTGACACAATGAAGGTGAACTGTCACATCCCACCCCTTGTACACATCTCCTTAAACCAATACTTAATCTCCAAGAAAGACAATAGCAAGTTTATGATATGATACAACTATCTTGCACACAACCAAAAAATGTAATGCCTTCTCATAGTCTCAAAAATCCAAGCATTGCTAAAAGTCCAAGTTAAAATCTGTTCTGAGACTCAAGGCAAACTGCTATCTGTAAACTTCTGAAAAATCAAACACTGATTTCATAATTACAGTGTATAATGGCATAGAGTAAACATTCCCATTCCAAAAGGGAGGAATAGGCAGATAGAACTGAACCGAACCAAACAGAACAGGAGCAAAGCAATCTGAAACCTAATAGGGCAAACATTAAGTATTTTAGTTCTATGTCTGATATCTAGAGCATGTGGTGGTAGGATATGAGTTTCAAAGATCCTGATAGGCTGCATGTTATTTCCTTGCTGGTTGTAGATCATGCAGCTCTCTCTTGGTCTGGCTCCATATTGGGGCTGGAATTCTCCTCTGTAGATGCTCCACATTTCTGATATCCCCAGCTTCATAGAATTTTCAATGTATCTTTCATTCCATTCTTAGAGCTTTGTATACTGTTGTCTCAGGCTTTTTGCTAGGCCTCCCAGCCAAGCCTCCCAAGCATTCATTTGAGATCTGGGTGGAAGCTTTTCTGACCCTAGAACTTTTGCATTCAGTATGCCTGCATGATCAGTATCACATACATGATGCCAAGGTGTGCTGCCAGCTCCAGCAGTAGCTAGTCTCCCTTTGTCCATGGCTGAGCATCTCAGGGAAACAATTTCCTAGGAGGCTTGTCTTGAGTAGGGGCCTTGGGGGCTCTCTTAAATGAAAAGCTTACAGTTTTGTACTTGCACTTTAGAACTTGTGGTGGGTAGTGTTGTATTGATTTCTGAGATGACTTCAAGGCATTTTTACTTGTCCCTATATGAAGCATTCTTCAGCATCAACACCTACTTTGGTCACAGCTTTACATGTGATTCCTTTTGTGCCAAAATGTAAATTTCTAAAATTTTTTCTGCTCTGCTTTTACCCCAATTATCACTATAATTCTAGCTAAAACAGCAGGCAGTACTCAGGTCACAGCCTAGATGTTGAACTGCTTTGAAATTTCATCCACCAGATCAGTTAGTTCACTGACCTTATTCATAGTCTCAGGGCATGGGCAAAAATGTAGACTAATTTTCTTCCACAGTATAACACACATGGCTTCTAATCCAACTAGTAAAGTCCTTGTTTCCAACTGAAACCTCCTGAGCCTGACCTTCACTGACTGCATTCCAGTCAACATTCTGGTCTTCTAATCTCTGATCAGAATTAACCATCAGGCTCTACTTTATAGCATTCTAAAGGTTTTATAACCCACCTGATCAGGTACAATCATAGCAGGAATACCACTTCTCTGGTACCATTTTCAGTTTTAGTCATCTTTCTTGTCGCTAGGGCATAATACCAAACATCCACAGTATGAAGGAGAAGTTTAATTTGGTTCATGGTTTCAGGGAATTTAACCATGGTTGACATTGATCCATGGTTGACAAGCTCCTAGGCTGAAACATTAAGGTTAAATGATATGGCAGAGCAAAAGTTAGGTTCAGGGAGGCTGTAAGTGGAGTCAGGGCAACATTGCCACAGAGAAAGGATCTATAGACCATCTACAGTACTGATGCTATGTCTGACCTACCTAGATATAATTAGAAATATGCTTTGCTATTCCCTGTGTTTCTTAAGCCAATCAAATCGACACAATTTTAACTATGTTATTTTAGGAATTATTTCTTGACTTAAAATATATTTTGTGGCTCAGATTTTTTTGAACTTTTAGGAGAGCATGGCTTTTGATACTATACTGGGGGGGGAATAGATACAATGTCCTTTTTTTTTTCTAGTACTTGTAAACAAACCTAGAGGAATCTTCCACTGAGCTACAACCCCAGTGCCCCCCCCCCCGCCTTTTTGAGACAGGGTCTCACTAAGTTGCCCAGGTGAAACTCAAACTTGTGATCCTCCTGTTGCAGCTTTCCCAAGTGCCATCATTACAGGTGTGTAGCACCATGCCCTTCTAGGTTTTCTTATTTTTTTTAATGTTGTATCTTTGTCTTCATTGTCTATCAATTTTGTGCAAGTCTTACTATTCACCTTAATTTTATTTTTTAGTTTTCCATCTTTTTCCTACTTATGGTATTTTTTTTTGTAGGATTATTTGTTCTTCTATTTTTTCTTTTTCTTTCACTTAGAGTTCTATATTTCTGTTGTTTTATTCCTGAATATCTCCTCATTTAAAAAATGTTTTGCTCTAGGACTGTAGCTCAGTGGTAGAGCATTTGCTTAATATGCATAAGATCCCATTCTTAGCACCTGCTTTAAAAAGAAAAAAGCATAGCTTATTTTGCCTTTCTCAGCTTACTTTTCATTTGTTGTCTATAGGATGTTGTTCTTGCTCTCATTCTCACTCTCTAAAGTGTGTATCTTTGGAATAGTTGTCTATTCTGGGCTTCAACTTGTGATCCTTCTGCCTCAGCCTTCCATAGTGTTGGGATTACATGTGTGTTCCACTATGCCCTGATCTCCTTACATTTTTTCATGTAATTATATCACACAGGGTGGTACTCCAGTGTTTGATTGTATTCAAATACTTACGTTGCTCTTTGTGAAAGATGGCATTTTTTAACTTTTAGAATCATCTTTTCTAAATTTGTAGTGTTCTTTTTTGTTTGAGATAGAGCCTCAAATAAATAGTGCAGTATGTAGCACAGACTGGCCTTAAATTCATAATTCTCCTGCCTTAGCCTCCCAGGTATGAAGTTACAGGTGTGTACTACCACACACAGGTAAATGCTCCTCCTTCTGTTGTTTGTATGTAGTGTTCAGAAACATGGCAGCTTGCTCTGAGGTTTTCTGACCCTGTTTTCCTCTCTTACTTTCATCTAGACTTTTTTTTTTAATTGCCATTGTGCTAATCTTCTACTCAGTTTTGATTTCACTTCTAGCATTGTCTTCACTGGTAAATCTATCCTCTTGGCATAATTGATTAATTTTAAAAATTCAGTGGGGCTAGATCTTTGCAACCATTTAAAATTTATACGTAGCTTTTTCCCATTATCCACTACAAAACTGAGAAAAAATTGCTCCTTATGTTCATTGCTGTTCTGCTAACCAATCACATTTTTAGTGATTATCTGTTGGTATTTTTGGATTTCTTGTTCTTAGTTCTATCAGGTACCTTACTGCTTCTCAATTTCTTTTCACATAGTTCTGATGTAAATGTTGCTAGTATATTTGATTTTTCTCTTTAGTTACTGAGTTGTCTTTACCTGAGGATTTGGATGTTTAAAAATTCCTGCCAATTTATATATATATATATATATATATATATATATATATATAAATTGATAAAATCATGTATGTACAACTTGTTCTTTTTGCCTAATGTTACTCATCTTTCTATGTTAATACATATATCACTCTTGTCAAAGATCTTCCATTGAAGAGATATCCTATATTATGCAACTGACCCATACTAGTGCATGTTTGTATCATTTCTCATTGTTTACAAAAAAAATGTTGTAATGAGCATTCAAATCATATATAATCATGTACTTCTGTGAATGTTTCCATTGGATAAATTCCTAGAAGTGGAATCTAGTAGATTAAATGGAATAAATAGTTCTAGTTCTAATAATATTAGAGCATTACTTTTTATCCTTACCATCAGGGTTTTAATGCTTGTTGTTATGTAGCCCTGTCAATCTGGCCTAGAGGCTCCTTAAGGTATGAGTGTTTATTTGTGTGTTTAGACAGTGATTTACAATTCTCTTTAAGAGATTAATGAAAGCTGTGAATTTTCTTAGAAAAAAATGTGGCTGTGTACTGACATCTTCTTGTGGTAAGTGAGCCTTGAACATTAGCAGGAGTATTGATACTTTAGAAGACAGCAGTGAATTGCAGAAGATAAAGAAGGGGAATGCCTGCAGGACTATTCTTGGGGGTGCTTAGAGGTCTCCTGATCTACTAGGGTTCTTCCCAGCATGCTGGAGTCCCTTGGATTCTGGGAAATTCATCTTTTCTTCTGTGAATTTGAAGTGGAAAGGTAAAGAGGACATCATGGAGATGGCTTCTGGGAAGGTGACATCCTTCAGAGGGGATCCAGAAGGAGGTAGTCCATCAGCCCCAAATCTATTTATATATAGGGATCAGCAAGGTCAGAACTTCTATATAACATCTGGGGACTTGAGAGTGTGTAGTGAGTACAAGTGTTGATCACAAGGACTGGGAATGTGGGGCTTGTACAGCAAGGGCAACATCAGTTGTTGTGACTTGAGGTGGAAGTGTGAAGCAGGCTGCTTGTTGAAATGTGCACATTCACAGGTTTTGCTGGAGCACTGACCTTCTGATCCTTGGCCCAGAACATCTAGGCCTCCTCTCACATGCTTCAGTGGGAACCTGACAGCACAGCCTTCTGAGGAGCAGAGAGCCAGAGCAGGGAAGCTGCTTTTATAAGTTTTTCAGTGCATTGTTGAAGAATTGGCTTAATCTTCTGATTTGAGCTAAGATTTTGGTGTAACCTGAAACTCATCTCCTTTGTCACTGACTGGCAGTTGTTTTCATTTTTAAATCCTCTATGGTTTATATTACTAGATATTGTCTCTCTGGTTTCTGCTTGGAAAAAGGGATAGAGACCACCCCCATTTTAAATGAGTTTGGTGGCCTGCAGGTGGCTTGAGCCAAGAACAGCTATGGTGTTTTCGGTGTGATACAAGCTTGATTTAACCAGTTCGTTTACTGCCCTCTCAATTGGGATTCCCTGCAGCCTTCATTGTTATTGAATTATTTGCAGCCCTACCAAGGCAATCTGATGTGAAAATGCTGCAAAAATTAACTCAGTGAGGCATTTATTGAAAATGTTTGCACACAGGTTGAGCATCTATCATGGAACTATGTCATAGTTGGGAAAAGTGAGTTACAGAGAGGTGGCAAGGGCCATGTAAACACCATTATTGAGAGCTCTGTTATCAGTGCTAAGCATCTTATTTGCATCTCTTGCTGTCCACAGTGAACTCTATGTACCTTATCAAATGGCTTCCCTGATACCTATTCTACAGATTGGTCACAGATGTCATTTGTCCAAGGTCTCAGCTATTAAGTAACAAAGTTGAGTCTTTACTGAGCTATCATCTTCCCCACTAGGCTGAACTGCCTAGGTCCCTTGATTCTAGAAGCTGCCCCTCCATCTAATAAACCAGCAATGTAGGTGAAGAAAACAAAACACAACACTGTTTTGTAGGCCCCTTAATGGTAGAAATCTGAAATGTTAAGAGAGAGCAAATTGAGATTGTCATTGTACTGCAACAGGTGAAAGTTCAAGTGACTGACTTTTTTTTCTTTCTGTGGTAGGGCTCATGTAGCATGTGGTACCAGGGATCCAGTAAAACTGGAATTGCAGTCCCCTGCACCTGCCTAAGTTTGCCTAGTTAGGCTTAGACCACTAAGCTATCTTGCCAGCCCTACCCTCATTGTTTTTTTTTTTGTTTGTTTGTTTTCTCAAATTACCTGTGTACCCCCAGGCATGTGTAGGATCTGGAGCTAGTTATCTCCAATATTGCCTTCTATTCACTGTATTTGTTGCTCCCACCTACCTCTTCTCCCACTCTGATTTACATTTTATCTACCCACCCGTGCACAGGAGGAGAGTGCAGTTCCATCCTTTAGTGATGATATAGAGATTTTACCTTATTGTTGCTCTAGTTATTCCTATGGATTTTGTCTCTCCATATCCAAACTAAGGGACTTTTGTGACAGGTGTTTGGAAAATTATAGAGGTCAGGATTAGCTGATACTGTTTTGAAATAATTCCTAGATCCATGGCTGGCTATGGAGGTAAAAAGAGAATAGAGCCACATGCGATGTCAGGTAACCTAGGGACTGAGAAGGTGTAGTGAAGAGAAAGGATTAAAAATTAAAATAGCAAGGGCCAGCAAGATAGCTCAGTGGACCAAGTGCCTGCTTAGACAAGCACAGGGACTGGGGTTCCATGCTCACCATCCATGCCATGCAGCCTCCAATCACCAAGATCAGGCATGGTAGCATATGCCTGTAATCCCAGCACTGGAGTGACTAAAAACAGGAGGATCACTACAAATCCAAGCTGTGTAATGAGACCCTGTACCAAATACATAATAAATACATACATACATACATACATACATATATACATACCTACAGTAGAGCTGGATGTGATGGTGCAGACCTCCCAGCACTTAGGAGGCTGAGAAAGAAAGATGACCATGAGTTTAAGGCCATCCTGGGCTACATAAACAAATTTAAGGCCAGCCTGAACTACATGTATGAGACCCTACATCTAAACAAATAAATGAGTAAATAAATCAGCACATCTTGGCACTTTACTTTTTTAGCCCCCTTATTAAATTATGACTTCTGTTTAAGGAAAATAAATGAGAACAAACGGTATGTTTAGAATATAATCTTTGAGTTTTAAATTTGACTAAGTCAACCTGTGTTCAAAGTGTCAATTATCTAATGAATATTATGAAAAACAAGAGACAGAAAAGGTTGCACACTTTGGCTAATGAGCTGCTAATGCAATTGTGCCTGGATGGGAAAGGCAGGCACTCTGGAATCTTCAGGAGTCTACTCCAGAAAATGAGCAGTGGAGGAGTTGAGGCTCCTGACCCCTAGGAAATGGTACATGCAACTCTGTCTCTTCCAGTTTGCCATTTTCCCTTCCTTGTTACTGAGTGAAAGTCATTGTGAACACTCACACTTAACTTCAGTGATAGTGAGAATTTTTAAAATGTAATTTTACTTGACTCAGTAGTTTCAGAGCTAGGACTGTGGTATTGTGGTTTATTTCTAATAGCTTGACCTTGGGTCTCTATATGATTTCCCTTTCTTTTCTAATTTTAAGTCATTTTCTTCTAATCCCTGATGCATAAATACACATATACAGAAATAAAGGGAGTAAAGCCCGAATAAGCTTTGTAGGGGCAAGAGAACAGAGTGGATGGGAGTGGATGGCACAAAGAGAAAATTGGCAGGAGTTGGTGAGCCATAGCAGTCAAGAAGGCTATTGTAAACCAGATTCCCAGCATTAGTATAAAAGCCCTGATTAAGGGGCTTGGCTATACTTATCATGTCTTTTAAGTTCAGAAGGATTATAGGGCACAGTAAAGGAGAACAGAGGTAATGAACTGTGGGATGCCCATAGAGGTCTTTGGCCTTACACAATGGATGGAATTTTTTAACTGTCCTTTATCCCACTCTCCTGTTTATCCTACTTTTAAATGGCTGAGATAGGTATTGTGTGGCATTACTCTTCCTAGTGTCCATCGTGAGAGATCAGGGGAACCTACAGGGTACACAGTAGGCTGTGGTTGAAGAGATACCTAGTAAAAAGCAGGGTCTTGGCTGGTCTTCAGTGAGACCTGTTTACCACAGTTGTGGAAGGAGTTTCACCACAGCCTGTAACTGTTCAGGGGTACCTTTCCTACTGTAATGGAAAATCTAGGTAGTCTTTAGACTACATCAAACTACATCTTTGTCCCTGGAAATCATGCTCTTGTGAATTCTATGTATGGACACTGGAAACCAGCCATCACTGGTCCTCCTTGACAAGTGGCGAGGAGACAGTGTTTAAGTTGCAGCAGATGAAATATTGGAAGATAGTTCTTTCTGAGTGAGGGACAGAGGGAGTTGCCAGGGTAGCTGTTCTGAAAGAGCTTATTGCACCTTAGAAATTTCTGCCCTAGCCTGGAAGCCATGCCAGAGAACTCTTCTAAAGCCTTACTCAGAGTCTCAATTCTACAACTCAATAAAAAGCCATTTTGAAGCATATATTTATTTTTTGCAGTTAGTTGTTTTATCTTGTTTAAAATGTGTAAATATAACTACAATCTAGAATAGGCAGAATAGGCTGTCATGTATTTTGCTTTTTTTAAATTAAAAGAAAAAGGTTTCTACTTGTGACTCACTGAAAACAAAACATTAAGCATCAGTTCAGGGTTCAGTACCCTAGAGAGGCTTCTGCACATTTTTCTGTTACTTGTTCAGTTCAAGTCCTGCCTTGGAGACAGTATAGATGCTCATTTGTGTGAGGCAGGGATCTTGCCAGGACTTGTTTAGAGATTTGAATAAAAAGGCTGGAGGATAGGGCTGTGGTTGTCATGGTAACCAGCCTATGAAGTCTCAGCTCTGACCAGCCCTAGTTAGGAGGTTGGCGGCCCCAAGGACAGCACATTGCTTCCTGTGTCATATTCTTCCTATTCTTCCCAGTCTGGGGAAGGAATAGCATGCAATGGAAGTTGACCTTTCTGGTGGCCTACTGTGTGCCTGGAGCTGAGCTAGAGCTGTGGGTGTAAGTAATTGGTCCCTGCCCTTCAGAAACATGGCATAATAGGGAGATTTTGCCCTTAACACTTACTTAACTGCAGGACTTAACAAATAAAATGTATTTGTTTCATCTGGGTTAACATTTATCTTTTGGGGAATATATGGGAGGCTGATTTTCCTGAAGCACTTTTTACTTCTTTTGAGCAATGACAGTTCTCATTTATTCTTCACAACAGTGTAGTACGTTAAGGAAAGCAGACATGGTAAATTCTTTTCATTTGACACAGAAGGGTACAACAGGGCAGGAAGATAAGGAGTTTAAACTCAGGTGTTCATCAAGGACTGACCTAATTGGGCAGCAGAGTTCCAGGGCTTGTGGTAGCATGGCTAGGTGGGGGCAGCCTTTAGATTTCTGCCCTCGTGTCCAGGCATGACTTGAAGTCCCTAGAGTGGGAGATTTCTGGGTAGGGCACATGAAGCTGAGGCAGGGATACAAGAGCAGTGTGGCATCCATCTCAGTTGTTTCTATCTCTGCACTGAAGCTTGACCCAGGTACCAGCTGAGGAGGGTGCTGCCGCTGTGAGTCCAGGGGAGGAGGAACACAAGTTTCTCATCACTGGGCACTGGGAAGAATTGGGACAAAGGCTGAGTTGGGCAAAATTTGCAGTAAGTGAAATGTATTACTTCCAGTGATGTCTGTAGGTCAGATTCTGTTATGTTTTGTTTAGTTTTTAAATGTTTGAATTTGAATGATTTTTGAAGGGGCACTTTTTACAGCCCTCACAATTCTGTTTTCTGACAGATGACCCTCCTCATACATCTTTCTTCTTGCCTGCCTCCTGTGAGGATGTGAGTTGTCTCCTATCTTTACGATCATTATCTCTTACCTTTTCTTCTGGGATCCTTCTACTTAGATGCTTTACGGTCTTAGGCATCCCAGACTCATTTTCTTGCTTTGTCTAAAGCTACTGTCCTAGCTCTGTGTTGAGAATTTGAAATTAGCTTATGTCCTTTTACCTAGAAATACCTTCATATTGGACTGCCTCTGACAGATCAGTTGCTGCTCAAGGCAGTGAAAAGAGATAGTACTGCTTTATCTTAATAAATAAATTATTTGTATGTGTCCTGGGGACTGAACTCAGGGTCTTGTGCATGCTAGGTGAGCACTTTACTACTGAGCTACATCCCTAGGCCCTGAATAAATAAATTCTTAAAACAACTTTATTGATGTAAGTTATAAACCATGAAGTTTAATTACTTGAGGTATACAATGGAAATAATTCTGAAATGTCCTACAGAAGATAGGTAGAATAAAGGGGTAGTTTCTAGACTGTGGTGTTTCATGGACCAGAAAATCTTCAAAAGAAATTTTGGGAACCAAGGCCAACTTTTTACTATGCTGAATTAAAGGTTTTAAGTATAGAAACAACCAGCTAGCATCAATCATCATTATCATCTTGTTTTATAAAAGGACATTTTAATACTAAAAAGAGAGAAACTATGTACTTTCAGATAAAAGAACTATCATTTTATTGAATGCTCTTAACTTTCCCTGTTTCAGGACCATTGGAATGAATTGCTGCCATAAACAAAGCACCTCAAAGCTTGGTGGCTTTCAGTAATTTCTTTTTGGATAGTTCTGACTCCTAGAACTGTAGTAATACTTCACATGCCCTTCATGTGCCCACAAGTAAAAAGTTAAGTGAACTAGGATGTGGTGGGGTTTGGAAGCACAAAATGCAGTAGAAATACTAAAAAAAAGAGCCAAGTATTACAAATTAATAACAACCATGGTGGAGGAAGTTGTGGGGGGTGACTCAACTGAGGTGACTTTGTGAAACAATACCTTCACTAATTACTGTAAGACAAAACAACTATACAGAAGCCTTGTGATTAGTTTGGTAAATTTGTTTCTCTTAGAGGTATAGGTTGGCAATTTTGAAACTATATCTATATTGAAAATTAAATACAATGCAACATATAGTTGATATCAAGTTTCTTACTGTGGGGGAAAAAGTTATAGATGGAGACTTAGGAAGACAAATTGACCTGTGGTATTAGATTAGAATCTATGGTATCAGCTTATATCCTTAAAGATACAAACAGATAAATAGAAATAGAAAGGGGCTGGGGAGATGGCTCAGTGGAATAAGCACTTCCCTGGCAAGCGCAAGGGCCTGAGTTCAATCCCTGGTTCTGGGAAAAAAAAAAAAAAAAAAAAAAAAAAAAAAAAAAATATATATATATATATATATATATATATATATATATATATATATATATATATATATATATAATCCATGAAATAGAAATTGTGTGTACATAAAAAATATGCTGTCCTGTTGTATCCTATCCTGTCCTGTACTGTCCTGACTTGTCCTGTCCTGTCCTGTTCTCCTCTCCTCTCTTCTTTCCTCTCCCCTCTCCTCCCCTTCCCTCTCCTCCCTTCCCTTCTCTTCTCTTCCCTTCCCTTCCCTTCCCCTCCCCTCCCTTTCCCTCTCTTCTCCTCTCCCTCTCTCTTTAAGGACTGGGTCTCACTTTGTAAACCATGCTAACCTTGAACTCAAGGCAATCTTCCTGCCTCAGCCTCTTGAGTACTGAGATTACAGGTGTGTGCCATCTGCCTACCTAATTCTGTCCTGTTGGAGGTCAGAACCAGTGACACCTAAGTGAACACATGATCTTGGTTTCTAAACACTGTTCTCAAATTTAAAAAATAAAGTAAAAACAAAACAAGGCTCTGACAAGTGGCTAATTCCAGGACTAGGGAAAGGAAAGCATCAGATGAACCTGGAATTTCTTAAGAAACCAGAAACTGATGATAAGGGATAAAGACTTTGGTGTTAGGCAAAAGCCTGAGAAGCAATGGAAAGGGACTTTCTAAAGGAATATAACAGCCAATCTGAAGGAGCCCTTAATTTCTGAAGTTGAAATATTTTCTAAAATTGTATTTATTTATTTATTTAGTACAAGGAGTTTGGACTTGCAGTGGTCCCCCTATCTCAGCCTTCCCAGTGCTAGGGTTAGCAGTGTATGCCATCATGCTGTTTCAGGGACCAGCACAGTGTGCCCAGGGTTCCAGGGATGGCACAGCATGCAGTATCAGAGAATGAACTCAGCTCCTTGCATTTTTCAAGCAGACACATAGACTACTGAGCCATCTCCCCAGTGCTGAAGTTGAAACGTGATTATTAAGTACATCTAAATTGTACCAATAAAGTTGGAATAATTTAAATAACAAAAATAAATAATAAAGCACATAGTGGTAATTACAGATTCCTCTAACAATGTGCCAAGTTTTGAGGAGGAAAGGGATTTGTATAATCTGAATGTATTTTCCTCCACAATTTAAAAAATATAAAAATTTTATTTATCTTTTCATAATTTTTAATTTTTTATACAGGATCCACTATACAGTTTACCTTGGCTTTGAGATCACTTTGTAGTCCAGCTTGTCTTGAACTTGCAGCTACCACATATTTTATGTATTTGATACAGGGTCTTGCCACACAGCTCAGACTCAGTGATCTTCTTGTTTTTAGCCTCCCTAGTGCTAGGATTATAGGCAAGCACCACATCAAGTCTTGGTGGCCAGCTTAGTGTGTGTGACCAGGGGGTGGGGTCCACATGGCATGTGATGCCAGGGATCGAACCATGGTCCCTGTGCTTGCCTAAGCAGGGGCTTAGGTCTTGCCAGCCCTTATTTCTATATTTTGATGTTATAAATAGTGCTTCTGTGAACATTTATGTACAGTTTTTTGTAAGCATGTTTCTGATACTTTTGGATATATAGCTAAGTATGGAATTTGTGGGTTAATATGGTAGCTCTATGTTTAACTTTTTCATATTTCCACAGTTTCCTATTATTTTTGTTTATTACAATAGTAAAGACTAGTAGAGATTAACTTTATTTGTTGATCAAGGCAAGAGTCAATAGTAAGAAAAGGCATTAAAAATCACAGACCTTGTGATATAATATGCTGAGAAGGACATGGCATTGTTTTTGTGGTGTTTCTGCTAGAGATGTATAATCTTAATTTAATTATGAGCATACTCCAGATAGTCCTGAATAACTATTCAGTATTCCTAAGGGGTTCAGAGGTGATAAACAATCAGGAAAGACTATGTGAGGGTCTGATATACCCTACCAAATGCTAGGAGAGAGCCGTGTGGGCTCCTGAAATGAAAAGGGGCATTAATGGAAACATCAATAAGGGTTGAAAAAGATATTTAATAATAATTGTATTGTGATTATATAAGGTGTGAACATTGGTAAAAGGTGTTTGGGATATATGGAAACTGTACTATTTGTGAAAATTTTGTGTAAGTTTAAAGGTAGTTCAAAATGAAAAAAAAAAAAAAAAGAAATTTATTTTTGTTCAGATGTCTACAGATCAGCAATGTTGGTTGACCATACCTGGGCTTAGCAAGGTCTCAATATGACTGTTCCATAGATTTCTCATTTTTCTTGGACATATTGTTTTATGATTAATGAATCCCAAGTGCCAAGCCAATTACAAAAGCATATTTCAAAGGACTGCCACTTGGAGTCACAACTGTCTTTGTGGAAAGTTCTAGAGGCCACCCGGCGCTACACTCCTGAGACCTTTGCTTCTCCCCAAAAGAGGCCATCTAATGGCAGCTGTGTCCAAACCCCAGGACTTGGGGATTTTGAATGATGTGGATGTGCCCTTCAGTGAGAACGAATGGGCCAGCCTCAAGTCTGTTGGGAATGCCCTGTACACAAAAGTGATGGCAGAGAACTACAAGACCTTGGCTTCCCTGGCTGCAGCATCCATAGACAGACCTGAAGTGAACCTGGCGCTGGAAGAAGAGAGGGATGCCCTCATCCAGAGGGGCTGGGAGGTCGGTCTTGCCTAGTGTATCACAAAACTAAGAAGATATACTTGCCTGATTTACAGACATTTCATCTGATAGGATGTGAAGATTTCTGGAAGTCCTCAGTACTGAGCAGATGAGGCAGTAGTTAATTGTTGACCTTTTCTAGTTTTCCATTTAAAAAGTTAAACATTGCTTTAAACTACCGCAACTGCCCACACTCTTTTTTTCTGTGAATGCTTGAATTTCCACAGATTCTGTGTTCATAATCTGTTGTGAAACACATCTGTTTGTGGCACATTTGCTAGTACAGTATTCCAGCGGCTAAAGCATCTCACAAGCCAAGGCAAAGTCTTGTGTCAGGAAAGTATACTCTACCAGTAGTAGGAGGAACAACAAGGCCACATGGAAAACAGTGTGACAGCAGGAAGGATAAAACTTGACAGTGTTGCAGTATGCCACAGATTTTTTTTTTTTTTAACTTTAGTCCTGGATTATGCTGAAAGTCAGTGATAGTTTCAATGGGAGTCAGAACTCAAATGTAAGGTGACCTTATTTGATATGGACAGTTTTTACAGCCTGTGATACTCAACTTTGGGACCTTCTCTAGGGAAAAAGTAGACTTTGTAGGCCTGTCTGCTTTTCTGGATCCCAGTTTTGTTTTTCTATTTGCCCTCTACTTGTAATCCCTCACTGTTTATGTTGTATGTTGTAGCTTCTCTTTTCCTCTGCTTTGTTCTTTCCCAAGTGTTTTTGTTGTTGTTTGTTTGGGTACTTGTGTGTATATGTGTGTGTGTGTGTGTGTGTGTGTGTTTGTGTGTGTGTGTGTGTGTGTGTGTGTGTTTTACCAGAGATCAAATGGGGTCATGCACTGCTGCTAAGCTATATCCCTGGCCCTGGCACTTGGTATGTTTCTCCTTTTGCAGAAACTAGAAGATAGAGATCAAATCACTCTCTCTTTAATTTGGCCTTTTTCCCAATGGGGTGAAAACATTTGAAATAGCAATTTTTATTTGTTTGTGCTGCTGCTGCTGCTGCTGCTATCATGACTGGTTTTGTATATTTGAAATGAATGTAACCTATATTTTGAGTTAATGCTATTGTGGTTGCTCTTACCCCCTGTGGTGGCTTATTTGAAAAGTGCAATTTCAGAATTTTCTACAAATAAAATTAACGATTTACATAAGATCGTGGTTTCTTCTTTGGCTAGCTTAGCAAGATCTAACGTGTTATGTCTGAAGTGTATAAATTCATGTACTTCTTCCCTCTCTAACTGTGATAAAATCCAGAAAATTACGACACTGCTACCATTTTTATTTGTCTATTTTTTAAATGTATTTAGTACAGGGTCTACAAGGCCTCACTACACAGGTTGGACTCATAGTGATCCTCCTGTTTTCAGCCTCCTAAGCACTGGAATTATAGGTGCGCACCACCATGCCCAGTCTTCTTACCATTATTATTATAGGTACTAATACTACTTATAAAATTAACTGTTAACATTACTAATTATTATGAATCCTCCCCCATGAAAATCCTTGAGTTTTCTACATTTATTACCTCTTTTAGGTTAGCCAAAATTTCTTCTTTCATTTAAAATTTTTCTCTCACCAAATAATTATATGAAACTACTATCTGTTCAGTCATATGATATGTTAGGGAAAAAAATCAGGAGCATTTAACCAGGTAAATTAAAAAACTAAAGTGTCACTACTGGTTGTGATACATGTTATAAAGAAAAGGTTCATGGTGCTACCAAAAAAAGCCTTTGGGACTGGTAGATACAATCTGAGTAAACAGAGGGTGCCTCTCAGAAGAAGTGACCCTGAGCTGGGAATGGAGATGGTGTGACATAGAGGCCAGGGTTAGAAAGAACATTCTGGGCAAAAGCAGCAGCAGATGAAATGGCTCCCTGATAGCAGAGAGCATGGTTTTTCAGTGGAGTGAAAAAAAAGTTAGTTGTTAGGAGGATCAGAATGAGGGGTTGACAAGGCTGCAGGGATAGGCAGGGCCAGATACCAAGGAATCTTACTGACCAGGATGTAGATTTTTATCTTTATCTTAAGGACAGTAAGAAACTATTAAAAGGTTTAGAGCAGAAAAAATATATAGGACTGTGGGTTTTTTTGGGGTGGACATGGGAGAAAGTAGGGAAGGCCATTTGGAAGGTTATGATAGTGTTCAGATGGGAAATGGTGATGGCCTGCACAAAGCCAGTGGTGGGATGGAGATGGGTTGAATGTAAAGGCATATAATGGGAGAAGCCAACAGGTTTGAAAGATAAGAAAGAGTATAGTGCCTGATAAGTAAAGGTACATATCAGTGACAATCTGGCTGGCATTCAGTCAAGAAGTGACTGTGCTGTTTTATTAGATTGGGAATTTCTAGGTGACATAGCCTCACTCCATCAATATATATATTCAGAAAGAAGGTTAATACTAAAGAGCTTATTTCTTGCTCCATGCTTATAGGAACAGAACAGAAATGGCCTGTTGTTATTCTTGCCAATATTTGGCCTTATCTCCTTCCAGAACCGTCTTCCCCTGCCATCAGTTTTATTTTCCTATTGGAGAATACACCCAGACTTCCTGTTGGTATACTCAGTCAGCAGCTGCTGTAGACCTCTCAGTCCTCTCAGCCTGGCTTACTTCTCCATTCTCAGTGGCCTCTCAGTTTCTGTATTGGAGTCTTTGTATTTGAGGGTCTCTCTACTTTAGATTTTCTTTTTTCCTTGATCTGTACCTTATCACTTTTTGCCTCTTAATATTATGAAGAGGTCTCCAAAGGGAAGGGTTCTCAGCTATACTCTGACCTTATTTTCCCTTGGTTCCTCACTGAGGGTTGCACATGCCCATACCAAACTTTACTACTGAAAATATGTACTTTAGCATAATGGTAGCTAGCTCAGTATCTCGGCTGGGGTAATATAGGAATTAATCTTTGTGTTCAGCCACTTGGCATGACTAGCAGCAAAATATATGTATGTGTGTCGGTGTAAATGGGTGAGTTCTACCCACATTCTGTGTTGTGTTACACTTTATGTATTTATAATTTGTTTTATTAAATGTTTTCATTTTTCATGTAGAATTAGCCCACTTCAGTATAATACCACATGAAAATCTGCCTTTACAACTTTGGGAGGAGTTGAAAATGAGTCATCAGGTGACTCGACTGCTGCTGATGACTTGGATCATGTGACCCAGAGAAGTGAGCAAGATATGATAGGTAGAGAAGTACAGAATGAAGACCTTGATTCAGATGAAAAAGGAAACAGTAATGTAAATAAATATTTGACTAGTCAAAATGCTACAGAATGGTCATATATATCTGAGCAATCCAATGTTAAAATTAGGCTAGAAAATGTTATTAGGTTTTTGCCAGGGATGAAACCTATTGGATAGAATGTCAACACTATGATTCAATGTTGGAAATTGTTCATGATGGATGATATGCTACAAGATATTTTGAAATATACTAATAATGAAATATAGGTAAAACATTTTATATGCATCAGTAGTAATACTCAAAACTATATCATGACACTTGATTATCTGAAATAAAAGCCTTCATAACAGGACTTTATCATTCTAATAGTCCTAACCTAAAGGATATAGGGAAGTGACAGATGTGGCATTGAACTGTTATTTATTGAGACAGGGTCTAACTATACAGTTCAGGCTGGCCTTGAAGTCACCTTGTATCCCAGACTGGCCTCAAACTCACTTGCTGTAATTCTCCTGTCTCAGCCTTCCAAATGTTTGGATTACAGGTGTGTCACCACACCCAATGGTGTTGAACTTTTAGAACAATACTGACACGCAAGAGATTGGGTTTCTTTTAAAATTTCTTGTTTTCATGACAAAAAGACGTCCTGAAAGAGGAAATTTCAACAATTTGGCTGCTATTTGCTCATTTTTTGAAAGCTTTGTTTCAAGCTGCCAAACAATTTAAAAACCAAACAAATATATAACAATTAACAAAAAACTTGTGTCATTTTGTGGTTGTTGAAGCTTTTGGCAGTATATGCCAAATAAACCTTCCACATATGATATAAATGCAAAAACATTTTACACCTTAAATTTCATTTTCCTATATTCTTTGGTAGGACATACTTGACAACTTGCTGGTCTTCCTATTTTCTTAGAAGTATCTGTATGTTTCACCTGTCTTTACCAGTCTGCTCCAGAATTCATTTAAGATATATACTGTTCTTCCTCTGTTGTAATTGATCATATATCAATTTCAGTCCCAATCTGCTAAGAAAATTTCTTTGTGATATTTTAGGGTTGTTTTTTTCTTTATAAACTATAAAACTATGCCTGACATGTTTAGGATTAAATAAAATACAGCTATTGGCCAACACTGTGTTCTAAGTGACATCATAGTTGCTGCATAACTTGTCAATAACATCTTTCGTTAGTTGTAAAATATGACCATATCTGACTTCATTTGTGTTGAGTCATCATCAATGTTTGTTTATTCAAGGCCAACCTGGGCTACATAGTGAGTTCAAGGCCAGCATGAACTACATAGCAAGACCCAGTGTGTCTGTTTCTTTCTATTTTGTCTCTTTGCTCAAACAAAATACACAACACCCAAAATTAAGGAAGGAAAGGCTTATTTAGCTCACAGTTTGTGGAAGTTTCAGTCCCCAAACTACTGTGCAAGGCACGGGCAACACTTTAAGAGGTGGAAGACAGCAAAAGCAACAAGAGCAAAAGGGGAAAGAAAGTTAGCCTCTTTCCTTCCCTGAGACTACCACCCACTGGAGCACTTGTATGTAGTATTGTCACACTTCTCTGCACCCTCCTCTTGAACAGGATGAGGATGTTTATAAAGTAAGGGCCCTGGCAGGTTCTCTTACATTGACCGCCTAAGAGTTGTGCTGTAAGAAGCAGCAAGCTCTCCTCTTGTCTCCATCCGCTCGGCTATTGTGAAGCAGCAGCCATGCGTGAGTGAGTCTCCATCCACGTTGGCCAGGCCGGTGTCCAGGTTGGCAACGCCTGCTGGGAACTCTACTGCCTGGAACATAGCATCCAGCCCGATGGCCAGATGCCAAGTGACAAGACCATTGGGGGCAGAGATGACTCCTTCAACATCTTCAGCGAGACTGGTGCTGGCAAACATGTGCCTAGGGCAGTATTTGTAGACCTGGAACCCACAGTCATTGATGAAGTGTGTACTGGTACCTACTGCCAGCTCTTCCACCCTAAGCAGCTCATCACAGGCAAGGAAGATGCTGCCAACAACTATGCCCGTGGGCACTACACCACTGGCAAGGAGATCATTGACCTTGTCTTGGACCAAATTTAAAAACTGGCTGACCAGTGCACAGGTCTGCTGGGCTTCCTGGTTTTCCACAGCTTTGGCGGGGGCACTGGCTCTGGCTTCACTTCCCTGCTGATGGAATGTCTCTCCGTCAACTATGGCAAGAAGTCCAAAATCGAATTCTCTATTTACCCAGCCCCCCAGGTCTCCACAGCAGTAGTAGAGCCCTACAACTCCATCCTCACCACTCACACCACCCTGGAGTGCTCTGATTGTGCCTTCATGGTAGACAGTGAGGCCATCTATGACATCTGTCGTAGAAACCTCGATATTGAGCGCCCCACCTACACTAACCTGAATAGGTTGATAGGTCAAATTGTGTCTTCCATTATTGCTTCCCTCAGATTTGATAAAGCCCTGAATGTGGATCTGACAGAATTCCAGACCAACCTGGATCTGTAGTAGTGTCTGCTTTGAGCCAGTGTCTGCTTTGAGCCAGCCAACCAGATGGTGAAATGTGACCCATGATAAATACATGGCTTGCTGACTGTTGTACCGTGGTGATATAGTCCCCAAAGATGTCAGTGTTGTCATTGCCACCATCAAGACCAAGCGTACCATCCAGTTTGTGGACTGGTGTCCCATTGGCTTCAAGGTGCGCATTAATTACCAGCCTCCCACTGTGGTGCCTGGTGGAGACCTGGCTAAGGTATAGCAGTGTTGCATGCTGAGCAACACCACAGCTATCACCGAAGCCTGGGCTTGCCTGGACCACAAGGTTGATCTGATGCATGCCTTTGTTCACTGGTACATGAGTGAGGGGATGGAGGAAGGGGAGTTTTCTGAGGTCTGGGAGGACATGGCTGCCCTTGAGAAGGATTATGAGGAGGTTGGTGTGGATTCTGTGGAAGGAGAGGGTGAGGAAGGAGAGGAGCACTAAAAATGTCACAAAGGTGCTGCTTTTATCAGGAAGCTTATTTGGTTTTAAAACATTGAAAAGTTGTGGTCTGATCAGTTAATTCCTATGTAGCAGTGTATGCTCCCATTCAGTTACTGACCTAAGCTTCAAAACATAAATGCTTTGTCACAGACCCAAATTGTCCAGTCTCTGATGGGTTTTGAATAAAAGGTGTTCCCTGCCTAAAAAAAAAAAAATAAAGTAAGGACCCTGACCCCCTGCTGAGTTGCCTAAAGGTTTAAAAGTCTCAAATTGATACAATATATCAACTTTACGATCTGTCTCAAAACAAAGGAAAACCCTATACTTTGGCAGGGCTTTAAAGGAGATAATTTCACATATACCCCCTATGTACTTTAGGTTTCTTAGGATTTCCCTACTGAAGTGGTGCAGTAGAGTAGAAACCAAATGTGTTTTTCTGGCTCCTTAGGTGGAGCCAGAGGGATAGAATAACTTAAGAGTTTTTTGTGACCTGCTGGAGTTGAGAAAACTTTTGATCTCTTGCTACATCTCACCTCTTTATACTCAGGATTTACCTTATCATTTTGAGAACTTGTACTATATTTCCTTGAAGAAAATATTTTTAGATTGTCCTTATTTTGGGTTCTTGAATCAAATTCAGTACTAGCAGGGCTATGTCAGCAGAAGAAAACAAGTCAAAGTCCAAGTGTCAACAGCACCATCTTTGCTTAAAATTTCAAGTCTACTAAAGTTCCCTTTCCTTGAAATGCATCATCCCTGCAGCCATTACATTCAGCTTTGTGTTCCTAGAATTAGGCCTAGTATATGGTCATTGCCAGGTAAATATCATTTCCGTGTGAATGGGTATAAAATTTTGTTTGTGGCATGTAGTTTTTGCACAGTTGCTTTTCAACAGCCCTCATGCAATGCATAGAAATAGCCATCCAGGGCTGAGGAGATGGCTTAGTAGAATAAGTGTTTCCCTGGCAAGTACAAGGACCTGAGTTCAATCTCCAGTTCCACAGGAAAAAAAAAAAAAAAGAAAGAAATAGCTATCCATTCACAACACTTGTTTTCACAGCTAATGGATCAGTTCTTTTAAAATAGGTGGGTGTAAGTTTTCAGTTTGTCTTGGTTCCACTCCCAGCTTCCTTGGCTTGCTGTGTCCTCTTGCATTCCAGTCATTCCTCTCTCTTTCTCATAAATGTTATGAGCCGCAATTTCTTTGTGCCAATCTCTGACATAAGGGCTAGAGAAATTCAAAAGGAGGAGATACAGTCAATCCTGTGTTCAGGGAGGACAGAGCTTCATAGAAGAAGCCTGTTTAAACAGATAATGAGGGTCGTTAGGTGGGAAGCTTGCTGGGAACCAGGAGTTTTGTCTGGAGTTCTGTGAAACTATCCAGGGAGAGGCAAGAAGAGGTCAAAAAGGAGACAACAATCTATGCATGTCCTGTGGGATGAGTGGGTGGGTATCCACCATTCACCTAGTGCACAGAATAAAAAATGTGTGTTTGCTCAATTAAAAAAAAAATACAAAGTAGCTTAAATGTGCAAGTTCTAATGAAGGAATGTTGCTCTGTACATTCGAGTGTGTATGGTATTTTCCACTTTGCCCAGTCTCTTACAGGTTCCCTTGAATTGAAGATTAGCAAAAGTAGCATATGTGAGTGGGGTGTGTAGGTTAGAGCGCAAAGACTGGATGACCTTAGATCATATGATCCTTTCTTCTTGGCTTTTTAGGCCAGGCTGTTCCTGCAGGATCCCATGTGAGACTGAATCTTCAGACTGGGGCAAGAGAGGTGAAACTCGAGCATGAAGACAAGTCACGAAATAACTTGAAAGGGCTGAAAAAAGGAAAAAGGTATAGTGTTAAATGTAGAAACTGGTAGGAACTGGTGATGGCACTAGTTTTGAAATACTGAAAGTGTTACACAAATTCATGTGGATTTTTAAAATTTGAAAGTTAATAGCACAGAATTTGTGATAAATCTGTCAGGGTGTTATGAAAGTTTACTTCTACAATCTTGGGAAGGAAACAGTTTGCAAAAGCAAATTGATACTTTAAAAAAGGCTGTAGGGGGAATGCTTAACCTGCTTTAAAAATGAAGCTGTTTTTCCCAGTACTTTAAGAGCACCCATTTGAATCCCAACAATTAATGTGCTGATTACAGATGAGTCATCTATTCATTAAAACAGGCCTGTTAGGCCTTCTGCTTCGCAGTAATACTTCCTTGGTGAACAATAAAATTGCATTTTGAAGTCTTTAATTCAGACTAACTTTTCCTCTTGTTAGTCAGTATTAAAACAGGCTTTCTTAGAGTACACAAGTAGAAAGTACTGCATTCTGCAGTGGTTGGAGGTTGCCTTTTTAATAACCAGTTTGGGTTATTTGATTTTAGAGAATTAACAGTCTCTCTTTTTTTGTTCATTGCTTCAAATTAACAAGTTTTCTTTTGCTTGGCATTTCCTAAATGAAGGAGAAGGAGACTGAGGCATGAAGGGGCAAGGATTGTGAGAATCATGTGCTGTTCGGTACTTCAGTTAAAAAAATACCAGCCAAGGAGTTTCTGACACAGGAATCAGAGAGCTAATTGTTTATAGGTCATAGTAAGACTATTACCTGTTTGGGTCTATAAGCTAAGTTGATTTTTACATGTTTTAAGGATTGAGAAAAATCAAATGAATACTGTTTTATGACAAATGAAAATTATGTGCAATTCATATAAGTATTTATTGGAAAACAGCCATGCTTATTTTTTTTTTACATATTGTCCATGGCTACTTTCTGGCTATAGTGGCAAGTTCAGAAGTTGGAACAGATAGCTCACAAAGCCTAAAATATTATCATACATTGTTACAGATAGTTTTTTCTAAACCATGTACATTTGGGGAATTAATAATAGATTGAGTAGGCACAATGCAATCCTCCAATTTCTATTATTTTAACAAAATTTGCAGTTAGGCATGAATCAGAAAGGGCCCTTAGAGACCCAATTCTTACCTGAGTCTTTTCCTTGACATACCTGACAAAAGGTCATTTAACTAACTCATGTGTTCCTTTAGTCAGGTGGTGGTCACAGTGTCACAGACCAATCTAGTCATATTTGGGCAGCTTTTGCTGTTAGAGATTCTCCTTTATATTGAGGTATAATGTCTTCCTTATAGTTACCCAAACTGGGAAGAATTTTCCTTTCCCCAGTTTCTGCACATGGGATCACACTGGAGTAGGCCGTATCATGTAGTTACTCTTATTATAACCATATAAGAAATAATCACATCATTGTTATGGCCTCTGCCAAACTTTCTCCATCTCCAAAACTCACACATACACACACCACCCTGATGTCAGTGTCAAAGAGGTCTTCTCTCATATCTAATCCAAGTTTTATTTTCTAAAGAAACCAGTCTATTTTTTCCCCCTTGGTTTAAAAGTATTGGGTTAGGAGCTAGATATGATGGCACATGCCTGTAATTTTACATACTTGTGAGACTAAGACCAACCAAGTTAATATAGCAAGACCCTGTCTCAAAACATAGAAAGGGTTGGGAATGTAAGTAGGTGATAAAATACCTGCCTATTACTTTATATACAAGGCCCTGAATTTGCTTCCCTATACTCCCCTTCATCCTCAAACAGGAACAGCAGAGCTATGCATGTGGTGTGCAGAGGCATTATAAAGGAGAATAACTTGTTCTCATTACTGCCTTTTCTCTCCTTTGGAGTATTTCTGGAACCTCTGTTCTGGAATGGTCTCTATAATAAGCCAGTTATTTCCTCTTCCTTTTAAGTAGTTATAGCCCATGGAAAAACAAGTTGAACAGAAATCTAAGGACATTGATAAGGTGGCATGGGGCTGTGAGCTCAGTGAGAATATCTCTATGAGGTTGGGTACATGTGAAACAGAATGTACTTTTGTGTGTGTGCTTGGGGCTGAAAGTCATGTGTTTGAGGTTAGTGAGTGTGTATGATCCAGAGACTAGGACAATTATTTGAATGCAACATTATGTTTAATAGATTAACGCTTGGTTAACATGAGTAAATACTCAATAGATGAGAATAATTAGCTATTATTAATTAGTTTAGAAGGTTCAAGGCTTAGAGAAAACAAGGGTTTTTCCCTAAAGGGTATCACAAATCAAAGACCGAAAGGGCAGAGGAGTAAGTACATGTCACTTTCATGAAACCCAAGACCTGAGATCTGGGATCTTAGACTATACAACTGACATGTGTGTCTTCCTCTGAAACATAGCACAGCAGGACAGTAGCACCTTCTTTCTTTTTCTTTTTCTTTTTCTTTCTTTATTTTTTTATTTTTTTTTTTTGTATTTTAGGACAGGGTTACAGGGTGTACAGGGTCTCACTGCATAGATTGGACTCGTAGTGATCCTCCTGTTTACAACCTCCCAAGTGCTGGTATTATAGGCGCGCACCACCACACCCAGTCTCAATCACAGAGTGCCCCAGGGGTGGGGCCAACACATCTCAGCAGGCCTGGGGACCAAACTTCTGGCCCTTGCATCTGCCTAAGCACGTGCTTTAATCCACTGAGCTATTTGTCTGTCCCACAGTAGTCTCTTCTACCCTACCTCTGAAGTCTTCACCTAGTCATAGCCAGACAGTCTTGCCAAGTACATTCTGTAGTCCGCATTTCCACTTACCCTCATTACCTCTGTTCTTACTTCTCTTCCTATACATCATACCTATATATCTCAGGACCTCAAGAGTGCACTGGTCAAATTCAAAGAGAGAGCACAGAGAGAGAGTATAAATTGAGAACTAGTGGTGAGACTACCACTACCCAAGTGGATGTCTTCTCTCCAGGCTAGATGAATACATGTTGCCTGGATCTGCTGTAGAGGTCATCATGAGGATATTATTCCAGTCCCTTCAGGTTATTGAGATTACTGCAACATTTATGCCTTATTTCTCTTGGAGGCTAGTCATGGTAGGTAGCTGGCCTTGATACTACTCCAGGGCATCTCTGATCCTTTCCTTTGTCAGGTTGACATATACTTCCTGCCTCTCCTCTGGGCTCAAAGGTTGGTCTTAAGGTATAAATCTGTCCAACTCATTTTTGTGAAGAGGCTGGCTAATTAAACCAGGTCAGGTACATTCTAGAGGACTCAGTTATGTGGCATCCCCACCCCTGAATGATATAAATAAGGATGCACGTTACACCCTGTCTCTGCACCTTTTGCTTTCTAGAATACCCTGCTCTTGCATATATGCAAAGAACAGCACGACATAGATATTCCAGGTTCATTGCTGCCAAAACACCTGGCTAAAAGCTTTCTGTTCAGGGTGGGCTTTTGTCTTTCCTGTGGCCTTTCTTCCTCTTTGGTGAAGTAACCCCATCTTCAGCTGTGTCTTTTCACCCTATCAAGGGAAGGTTGCTCTGAAGGCAAATTTATAGCAGAGTAGATTAGAGCTGAGTTGGTGTATATTACCCTAGCTAGCTACCTAGGGCACTTTCTTTCTTAGGGAACATCATGCCTTTCTCTTGACTCTTGGTTTTTTTTTTTTTTGGCAGACTGGATATCAACACCAATACCTATACATCTCAGGACCTCAAGAGTGCACTGGCCAAATTCAAAGAGGGAGCACAGAGAGAGAGTACAAAGGAAGATGAGGTATGCAGCATTTTTTTTTTTAGTCTATATAAGCCTGAAGGATGGTCTTAGTTTCCTGTTTTTGCAGTGCTAGAGTTTGAATCCAGGGCCTTGTGTAAGCTAGGCATGTACTTTACCTCTGAACTACATACTCAGTCCTTTTGAAAGTTTATTTTAAGATAGCATCTACCTAAGTTACCTGGCCTCCTATTTGTAATCCTCCTATCCTGAGTAACTGGCACTGTACAAGTATACTATTGTACCTGACTTGCCTTGGTGCTTTTGTATGGGAGGAAATCACTTTTTCTAAAGCCTTTAGAATAAATATGGTATAATTGTATTTTAAAATTATTAGAATAACTATAAATGACAAATAAGAAACCCTTTACAAAAAACTACCACAACAAAAAAAGCCAGCTAGGTCTAGTGATGCATGCCTGTAATTCCAGCACTGTGGAAGGCTGACTCAGGAGGATTGCAAATTTGAGCCTAGCCTGGGCAATTTAGCAAGTACCAAGACCCTTCCTTAAAATAAAAAAGGGAGTGTGAATGAAGGTCTTGGATTCACTCCTCAGTAACATAAAACAAAACTGCTAGGAGCATTTTTGTATAATTTAGGTTAGGACCTTACTTTTGAACTATAGATTTCAAAACAATTGTAGCATAGTGCTGAGGTGGCCTCACACTCCATTGTTATAGACACAACTAAGATAAAAGGAGATTAAAACTCAGAGAGAGTTTCTCACTGGGATTAGACACAAACTTGTTCCAAAAGAATAAAGGAGCTGGACCAGGAAGGAAGAATCTTGGCTCTTTGTCCTTGGAGCATATAGCAAATGTATCCTTTGTGGACCTCAGGTTTCTTAAATATAAAAGTGACTGGAAGAAGAGGATGACTGAGGTTTACCCCACTTCTAATTTTCTGTACGAGCTAAGGGAATGAGAAGGAAAAAGAGACAGAATCATAGCATAGCTCCTTGGCTATCTCTCTGGTGGTTCACAGGTGCAGACTATATCAGGAAGAAGTCCTACTTTTAGATGGATCCTGAGCTTATGTAACAGCCAGGGAATGTCACAAATCATTTTTTTTTTTTTTTTACATTTTCAATTGAGTCCTTCAGTCCCTGAAAGAACCTCATCTGATGGCCATGTTGAAAACATTTCTTCCTTCCTCTTTCTCATGATCCCTTTTGCCTTTGTCTTCCTCTCTGTTCTCTCCCCCAGTCTTAAAAGGATAGCACCAGTTCCTTATGGAAGAAGGCTGAGGTCTTTCAGATGCTTTAGAACTTTTTTTTTTTTTTTTTTTTGAGACAAATGGACCTCTGTAGGGGGCCTGTTATTGATCTGTTTAAGACATGATGATATATAAGCCAAGTCTATGTGCCTTTACTCATCTTACCAAAGTCATATATCCACCATGGAGAGTATATATTATGGGAACCGAGAAGAGGTGGTGAAAGCAGCAGCAATGGGTAAAGGAAAGCCATGCATGAAATTACATGCTTAGGCAGATGTATTAGCTGGGGAAGGAGGAGAGGAGAGGCAAAGCAGATCTAGCTGGTGAAGGCAAGGGCTGGAGAAAAGAGAGTGCATATCTAGGTGCCTGGCACAGGAATGCCTCACTGGCCTGGGCATGGGCTCCTTCCCACTTGTCACCCCTTTCATCATGGGCACCTTGAGGAGTTGAGTGATAGGAACTAGAAGTCCCTCAGTTCAGTATCTTCTCTGTGAATGGAAGACCCCACTTAACCCTTTTCATTTTTCTTTGAAGTACAACTGGAGTTTTCTTCCTCGTGTAATAGCATTTTCCTCTCATAATTCAGTTGCAGAAAAATATGAATGTTTATATAAAGATTTGAAAAATGTAAAAGCAAAAAAAGTAGTTAAAAGTTCTCAGTTGCTGATTTTTGCAATTTAAAAATGTCCTTTCCCCTTATGAGAAGATGCCAGTCTAGGACTTAAATGCAAAATCCTAGTACCTGCTGATTTGGGCCACCTGCCCATTCTTATGTTCTGCTGTCACATTCTTTTCTCTTACTTCCGTGGAGCTTCATGTTGTTATCTCCTTTATTAAGGTTGCTGGGTCCCAAGGCCCTTCTATTTTCCTTTAGAACCTGTCTGGCTGGATAGGACTCTGTTCATTGCCAATGTGCTGTCTGCACTGACTCTAGGACTAGCAAATAAATTGACTCAAAATAAATTTGGGAATTCCTTACAAGTGTCTAGCTACAGATGCCATCATACTTTTAGTTTTTTACTTTTAACGACCATCCTGTGTGATATTTTTAAGTACAGGATGGTATGTTTACTATTTATAAAGACGTTATCAGATAGGAACCATACTTCTCAATTGGTTCTTGGATTGAACTGTTTTGTGAAAAAGAGCATCAGTTTCATTTTATCAGAGAATATCTTAGTTTGGTGAAAAGTTCCTTGCTCTTCAAGAAATCTCTGTCTCATTCAACAGATTTGGGTTGTTAGGTTGAATTTTACCCATTTATCCCTCTATTATAATACATACTGTTAATGCTCTATGTCTTAACATGTCAGCTATTATTCACCTATGTCTTACTGTAATGGTTGATATAATGTGTCAACCTGAGAACTTTGGATGTTTAACTCAACAGGGAGCCAAAGCCCTTACTTGTAAACACTTTGAGCTTGTGGAAGAGGAGGGCAAAGCAATGGTGTGGGTGGTAGCTGATTCACACTATAAGGAAGAAAAAGGCTTGCTTTCCTCCCTTTTGCTTTTTTTTTTTCCTGCTTTTACTGTCTTCTGCCACCATTAACTATTGCCCCTGTGCCATGCCACTCTGCCTTGGAGCTAGCTGATTATGGAATAAAACCTCCATTTAATAGTAGTCTCATATGCCTTTGCTCAAGTGTCCACGGAAATTTTACAAAATTAGTTATAAAACTAATAATGTTTTATAATAGATATTTATAGTATAAATAATAATTTATAATAATTAGTTATAAAACTAATATAGCTTGGGTTGTAAAACAAGTTGCAACAAATGTAAGTCAACACTATAGATTATAGTCTCTGAAATCAAACTAGAAACTATAAATAGTAGGAAAATCACCAAACATTTTTATATAGATTGTAAAGGGAGGAATACAACTATTTCTATAAATGGCATAAATTTTCTATCTATATGTCCCAAAGAACCTGCAAATGCATAAAACTACCTTCTAGAATTAGTAAGTGAGTTCAGCTATGTGATAGGATATAAAACCAATACTAATTGGTTATTTTTTATATACAAGCAGTGAATATGTAGAAATTGAAATAAAAAATACAAGCTCGTGCCATGCAGTTTCAGTACTTGGAAGGCTGAGGTAAGAGAATCATTGCAAGTTCAAAGCCAGCCTAAACTACATAGCAAGTCCCTGTCTCAAGAACAAAAGCAAACAAAAATCTCCTAAGATACCATTTATACTCCTCTTTGAAACAGAATACTGAGGAATAAATTCAACAAAATATATACAGGATTTGTGGGCTGAAATCATATATGTTTATAAAAGATGATGATGAAATTAAATCAAAGACTTAAATAGATGGAGACATAGTGTCTGTGGATTGAAAGACTGGAGCAGTAAAAATCTATAGGTTTATTTATTTTTTATTTTTTATTTTTATTTATTTATTTATTTATTTTTTTTGCAGAGCCAGGGATTAAACTCAGGCCCTTGCGCTTGCCAGTCAAGCACTTATTCAACTGAGCTATCTCCCCAGCCCCAAAATCTATAGGTTTAAATGCACTAGTGATCAAAATCCCAGTAAGATTTTTGAATACACATAGGTAAGTTTATTCTGAAGCTTATATAGAAAGATGAAATAATTATAATAGCTAAAGTATATTTTTTAAGGAAGGAAAGGTTTGTTTGGCTCATAGTTTTCAGAGGTTTCAGAGTCCATAGTCAGCTGCCTCCAAGGCAGAGTGGGATGGCAGAGGGGATCACAGAGGAGAAACTGTTCATGTCAAGCAGAAGACAGAAAAAGCAAGGAAGGTGCTAAACAATTTTGAAAAAAGTATAGTAAAGTGGGAGAAATTACTCTGCCTGATTTTAAAACTTATTTTATAGCTATAGTAATCAACATAATGTGATATTTATGGAAAGAAAAACTGTGTTAGTGAAATGAAATAGAAGCCAGAAATAGACCCACACTAATACATCTGATTTTTGATAGAAGTGCAAAAGCAATTCAATAAGTTTTTTCAACAGTAAATGTCTATAAGCAAAACAATGAACTGTGACCTAAACCTCATACCTGATTAAAAAATTAGTTCAAAACTGTAGATTTAAATGTAGAATGTAAAATTAAAAAGAAAGCAAACCTTTTAGAACATAGAAAATCTCTGCAAATTAGAACCAGATGGAGTTCTTAAATATGACACAAAATACACAGTCCTTAAAAGAAAAAAACCAAATAACCAGACTTTACCAAATTAAAACCATTTTTTTTCTATGAAAGATCCTGGCAAGTCATTGGAAAGATAAGCCAGTAGGAGGAAATACTCAGAAACCATATAACAGCAGTCTTCCCTTTGTTATCACATGCAACCATAAAAATGACTGTGCAAGCTGAAACTCTGAAAAGGAATCTTTAACAAAAGAAAGTCATGGCTGTTTCATGACCTTTAAAATATTTTGCCAAACATTAAAAAATACATTGCTATCAGTTTTAAACATACACAGAAATGAAAAAGTTGAAATACCAATATTTATGGTAGTATATTGTAATTTAAAACACTAAAAATATTGAAGTTTTTATTTCTTTGGGAAAAAACCTTGTCAGAGAGTAGATTGGATAATGCTTAGCTTTTCATTGTATAACCGACATGAAGCAAACATCTCTTCTTGGGTCTTGGTGCTCCCTTCTGTGCATAGATCAGCTTCTAGCCTTTTATCCATTGTGTTTTCTGTGCTGTGAAAATTCTCAGAGTTCCTGTAAGGTGAAGTTTTTGCCAGTGTCACTTCATCCTTTACTTTTTAAATTTATGTTTGGAGGTGTGCCTTGCTAAGTTTTATTAGCTGTACTTCTAGAGTTTATCAAACAACATTAGTGCCAACATTTCTGTAATCCAGTCTTTCTTCTAAAATTCCATGTTCTATTTGAATTTGAGGGGAATAGAGTTACCAGTTTTAAACATACACAGTTTTGGTTGTACTTTCATCTTGGTAGCCAGTTCTTGTTCTCTCTCTCTCTCTCCCCTTCCCTTTCCCTCCCTCCCTGTATAGAAACAGGGTCTTGCTATATAAGTTCAGGCTGGTCTTAGACTCATTATGTATCCCTGACTGGCCTTAAACTCATGGCGATCCTCCTGCCTCAGCCTTCCCAAATACTGGGATTATAGGCAATTCTCTCTTTTGATTATCCACTTTTGTGAAATGTTGTGTTCGCTACTGGGAGGTAAGGATGCTATGTAACTATACTTTTTGCATCTGTTTATTAAATGAATGATAGATGCCCATTAACCAATCTCTGGCAAACTTTGAAAGAAATCATGTAACCAGTTGCTGTAGCTGCTGTTGCTGCTGCTGGACATTTAAATTATGTAGTGACTTTGGAACTGAGGAGTTAGCAGCACTGTTAGTATTTCATACAGTTAATGTATTATGTAACTAAAATTCAAGTCATGGGAGACTGGTGTTATTTAAACTGTGATATTTGAAATTGGTATGTTTCAGCTCTTTGCAAAGATAGGGCTATCAGTATCTGACAAAGGCCTTGTATCTAGAATATATAAAGAATTATTAAAATTGAACATTAAAAAACCTTCAGTTTATTTTAAAACTGGGCAAAGGACACAAACATGTATTTCACCAGAAAGAATATGCAGATGGCAGATAAGCACATGAAAAGATGTTATTATTAGCCATTAGACAAATTCAAATTAAATCCACAATGAGATATCGGCCTTTATCTGTTATAGTACATAAAAATGGTGATAATACCAAATACTGACAAAGATATAGATAAGCAAAATCTCATATTGTCAATGAAAATTTAAAATGGTAGCACCACTCTAAAAAAAATGGGTGACAGTTTCTTATAAAACAAAAGATATGTTTATCATATAGCCTACGCATTTATCCCATTTTATTTTGTTTAAACAAAAGCCTATATACAAATGTTATACTATTAGCCAAAATGTAGAACAATGCAAATGTTGTTCAGCACTTGGTTAGACAAACTGTGTCTGTATGAACACTATTCAGTAATAAATAGAGATGAACTATTGATGTATACATTAATTTGGGTAGATCTCAATACTCAATAAAGGGAGTCAAATTTAGAAGGCTGCAGACTGTGGTTCCATTTATATAACATTCTCCAAATGTCAGAATTATGGATATGAAAAACAAATTAGTGGTTCCCAGGACACAAAGATAAGAGGGAGCAAAGGGCCACTGAGGTAGCTCAGCAGACTAAGCACCTACTTATGCAAGCACAGGGATGAGGGTTCCATCCCCAGCACCACATGCTGTGCCAGCCCTGCCCGCCCTCTGGGCCCACCTAGCTGGCAACAAGTCTGGTTGTGGTGGCACACACCTGTAATCCGAACACTGGGGAGGCTGAAAACAGGAGGATCACCATGAGTCCAAGCTGTGTAGTGATACCCTGTACCAAATACATAAATTATAAATAAATAAATAAATAAATAAGGGAGCAGAGTATGAGGATAAGGTGCACTTATGTATAAGGAGGTTGCACTGTGAAGTTGCTTGGTGGTCATACTTAAGCTTCTAACCAGGGCGAGGGATGTAGCTCAGAGGCTTAAGTGCCTGCCTCACAACCATAAGGTCCTGAGTTCGATCCTGGTATCAAAAAAAAAAAAGATTTCACTGAACAAAGTAATAGGAATTCAACAATGGTTGCTGTATTACACAATGCTAAACTTCCCTGTCCTCCTTCCCCTTCTTCTCCTCTGTCTCTCCCTCCTCCCTCCTAACAAAATGGTCTTCTTAGGGCCAGGCACCAACAGTTTTGTGAGGCAGTCGCTAGTTCCTTATCCTGCTCACTTGCCTATCTTCCAAAAGCTCTAGAAAGTGACTCAGCTTTCCAAGTCCACTGTGCCTGGTTTTGGCAGCCATCCAGCCATCCTCTAGCAACATTGTTTTATCCAGAGAATCAGGATATGGTACCCTATAGCTGTGATTGCTCTGTTAGGAACTCAGTCTTTAAAGAGAGTCTGATTCATTTCTTTGGTTGGTATTTTTTATAGAATGCTTGTAACTGGGGAGAGAAATCTATAGGTGATACATGAGCAATTTGGAGCTGACAGCTGCTCATCATCTTGCTTTTTATAAACATTCTTCCCTTTTGATTTTTCTTGGAAGATAGATACATAAACCACAGTGACCTTTTAGACTCTCTTTATAAGCACTGTCCTCCAGAATTTCCAGGAGGAAAACAGAGTGCCACTGTTTAAAATATCAAATTAAAGTCTTTTATTTACCTCCAAAATAACTTCATTTAAAAAATCTTTATATGTATGTGGGGTGGGGAGGGATTGAAAGAAAATTGTTTGAGATTTGAGTATAGTACATACAGCCATTTCAAACAGCTGAACAAATTGTACACCTGTGCTTAGACAGTAATGACAGTAATTTAATTTTCATCAGCAAATTGCTCCTGCTCTGACAGCTCATACCCAGTTTCCTATATCCAGGTCTCCCTAAAATGTTGCTTGGTTGAGTGGGACAAGACCAAAATCCTCTGGTTGTGGAAAGTACAGAACCATAATGTAGATTATTTTAACAGAGACCACAGCCATCCCCCACAGGTGATGAGGGGTTTAAGGGAAGCTGGCAAAGCTTTCCTTGACCTCAGTGATTACAACAAGATGACTTTGCATTCTTCTTGAACACTGACACTCAGACTCAAATAAGTGAACCTGAGAAAATCTTAAGTATGCTTTTGGAGTAAAGGTCAATATGGGTAGATTCTGAAGGCTTTTTTGCTTTGGACATCTTAGAAAATACCAGAATTAGCTCTTTAGGAAAGGCATCCATGGTAGACCATAAAGTCTTAAGAGTTATGTCTCCAATTAATCACCTCATTGTCACTTTCCTTAGGCAAGGCAAGCTGAGGTAAAGCGGCTCTTCCGGCCAATTGAGGAGCTAAAGAAGGAGTTTAATGAGCTCAATGTTGTCATTGAGACCGACATGCAGATTATGGCACGGCTGATCAACAAATTCAACAGTTCCAGCTCCAGCCTAGAAGAGAAGATTGCTGCACTCTTTGATCTCGAGTACTATGTCCATCAGGTATTATATTTCTTTGTCCATAAGTCTGACTTTTAATTAACAGTTCCAAAAATAACCCTCTTGCCCTAAGGCCTAGGAAAGTAGCATTGGCTTCTTTTTCTCCTGAGGCATAAGCTGTTTTCAATTGAGGCCAGTGTCTGTTTTAACAGATACATTCTTAGAAGCCAAAGTAAGCCTCTTTTTCACCTGCTGTGTTTTATTTCCTTTGTTTTTGTCTTGTGTTACTGTATTATACTGATGATATGTAGAGGTAAAATAACCTGGAAGAGGAAACAAAAAATGAAGAGTTGAACAAATTAGCACAATGAAATACTTGAAAAATATGATAAGGGTTCCAGAGAGGAAACTTATGACCTAGTCAGGGGTAAAAATGGTAGGTTTCTCAGAGGATGTGCCATTCAGGCTGAGCATGTAAGACTGATTAGGAGTTTTCTAGATAACAAGGGAGATAACCCTCTGTTCTAGTTATCTAGAACAAACTGGTACTGTTGGGCAGATCTGGCTGGAAGACTGTGCTTGTAAATAAAGTTTTATTGAGATACAGTCACTCCTGTTTTGTTACTTGTGACTATTTTCATGTTCTAGTGACAAAGTTAAGTGGTTGTGTCAGGAACCTTATAGCCCACAAAGTCAAAAAAAGTTACTGTAAGGTTTAGTAGGAAGAGCTTGCCAGTCCTTGTATTAGCATTCTGATCAAAGTAAATAACATATGTAAAAATTCTGGGAACAGAGAAGAACTTGATGAGATTGAAGGCCTGGGAAAGATTAGGGTGACTAGGGCTGAGGATATAGCTCAGCAGCACAAGCACCTGCCTGGCAAGCACAAGTTCCTGAGTTTGAATCCCAGTACCAAAAAGGAAAAGAGAAAAGACTGGGCATGGTGATGTGTGCCTGTATTTCTAGCTCTTGGGAGGCTGAATATAGGCAGATTACTTTGAGTCCAATGTATGTAGTGAGACCCTGTAGATCCTGTACTAAAGTTAAAAAAAAAGAAAAAAGAAAAAGAGATTGGGGTGACTAGAGCACAGTTATGGGGAGAAGGGGAATAATAGATAAAACTTATCGTCTCCTGCCTCAGCCTCCCAAGTGCTGGGATTGCAGTCACCATGCCTGGCTGCTTTGTATATATTAATTTGTTGACTTTTACAGTTGATTTATGAATAGGTACCACTATTAATTGGATTTTTGTTCTTTGTTTTAAGATAGGGTTTCAAATGAATTTGAAACTGAGTGCCTTCTAAGTCCCAGTTCTGTTTAAAGTACTTGAGATACAACTATGTAGAGTCAGAGAGACAGAGATACCTAATAAATAATGAACAATATGTTTGAAGGTGATAAGTACTACAAAAAAGTAAAAAGAAAAGCAGAATAGGAATTGAAAGTGTCAAAGGAGCATCTCAAGCAGGAGGCACTGCAAGAATAGCAGTCCTGACTGGGGAGTATGCATTGTTGTTTGAGAAACCACAAGGAAGTCTGTATGGTAGCACTGAGATAAAGGAAAAGGCAAGCAGATGAATCTTAGAGCTAATGGGAAGGACATAGAGGATTCATAGACCATAGAAAGTTGCGAGATTGTAGGGTCAAGCAGAAGGACAGATCTTATATACTTCAATATATGGCTACTATATTGAATATGAGGCTGGAGATGGGGGGCATGGGTAGAAGCAGAGGCCAACTAGGAGGCTCTTGCAGTAATACAGGCTGGGCATGATGGTGGCCAGGAAGCTGTGTAATCATAATCAAAGGCTTATTTGAGATCTTTATCTAGGCATAGATATTCACTGTCCCCCATACATGATAGTGTCCTTGTTCTCTATAAACTGACTAAAAGACATTTTTTCTTTGTTTAGGATTTTGTTAGCTTCTGTGGTGACAGAAGAGTGTGCAGTGTATCTGCAGGAATTATGGGGCAGCCTCTTCATCTTCTTTTTCTGCTTATAACTTTTCCTCAGGTCTTACATAGCAGGACTGTGATCCTCTTAGAGAAAAAACAAATCTAGATTCTCTTTCCCCAACAAAAACTCCCACAGCTTTTCTTTTAGAGATATTTAAGGTATTAAGGACCCTAGGGGTTGTTGGCCAGCTCATCTTACTCTGATGTTGACAGCTTTGTATTTACTTATTTTTTCATCTTAACAGAGAGGGATGGACCTTTGGGTGTGAGGTTTCTATAGCCTCTTGCTTTAGTTTCACATGAAAGGCCAAAGGAACTAGAGAGAAAGCTTAGCATGCCCAGAAGAGAATGAGTACATAGAAAGCTTGGGCTAGTGCCCCCCACCCCCTGCAGGTCTTTTGGTCACTAGCAGTGTCATCTCACAGGTGACATTCCATTATACTTTCACAGGTCACTTTGTTGACAGAGCTTCATCAATTCCTGGGTCATTTCCATTATGAAGACTAAAGGCCTTGGCTTGGGCTGGCTTAGGCTGCCAAGTAATAGTGCTAAATTATGATTTTACTGGGAATTTGTAGAAGACACAGTTTAGCCCAGATTTCCAGTTGTGATGCGGAATTGAAGTGCTGAGTGTTAACTTTAAGGAAGTTAGAACTTTTCTAGCAGGAACTTCTCAGTCCATTCCCATTCCCATTCCCATTTTCATTAAATGGAGGTTAAGGAAGCATGGGCTTCAAGGAACTGAACTGGATCTGCCCAAGGATTCCTTATGGCCATATTTGAATTATTAAAATAAACTATGTGAAAAGCAAAATCTTGTATATAGAAAACACTTTGTGAGTTATTTATGAGAAATAGCCTCTGTCTGCCTTATCTACCCTAGCAGTATTATGTGCCTTCCCTTGTGTGATTCCTTATTTACCCCATCTCTCTCTCCCATTCTGTTTCTGTTCATTCATTATCCTGTCAGTGTTCTGGTTCTTTCCTTTCCGCCTGAAAGGTAGGAAACAGTTAGTATAGTTACCTTTGTTTTTTTCTTAATGTACCATTTGTTCTCCTCTTCACCTGAAGGCTTTGGGTGGGAGCAGAGAGAGGAAGAGATTTTGATTTTTTTTCACAGATAAATATAGGATTTAGTAAGTTAATTAGTAAAATGTTAGTATAATACTAGTTTAAAATATTAATCTAAATGCCACAAAAACCAGCATGTCCATTATAGGTCAACCTAGAGATGAATGATAAGAAGCCAATAGAGTAAACTTAGTACTGATTTCATTGTAGTGAGACCTTTTTACCATCTCTTGGGTTCATTGTTTAAGTATGTTAGAGTCACTCAGCTTATTACACTTACATAATGATGGAAATACTCTGTACTGTCCAATATGTATTCACTAGCTAGAAGAACAGGCCTAAACTAAAGCCTTTGTGAGAGTGACTTTTGTGCAGATTTTATCATGAATGTCCTCAGATTCAGTCAACCTTAGAAAAGAAGGGTGCTATTGTTTTTCTCCTAGTGCTCTTGTATCATTCCCTCCCCCACTCCTGCCTCCTCATCAACAGGGCTTCTTTTATAGTCCTTGGCTGATTAAAAATCAGCTTTTTAAAAATGTCTGTTGCCTCCAGTGCCCCCATTGGGGTTGGACATCAACAGGAAGCATGGCACCATTTAGTGATGCTCATGACACCAGACTCTTTATGTTAACAGCTTGTATGTTTGGGGTAAGCTTTGTGACTCATTATGGTATTAGAATTTTCCAAGACATGTTTGGCATGAGCAATAGCTAGGTGCCATTTCCGCTGGTTCCCACGCAGGTACTTTTAAGTGTGTTACATGAATTAGGATTTCTCACATTTAAGATTATTTAAAATTTTGTTTATTTTTCCATACCCTTTACTAGTTAGTCAGAAAAGCCACTGTTGCTTTTTACTTGGCTTTAAACTTGTTTTTGGATACTAGGAAAGACTGTCAGAAAAGCTTTTCCTTTCCTTGATGGGTGTTCTATGCTAAGCTATACCTTTGTTACAGATGGATAATGCGCAGGACCTACTGTCCTTTGGTGGTCTTCAAGTGGTGATCAATGGACTAAACAGCACTGAGCCCCTGGTGAAGGAGTATGCTGCATTTGTGCTGGGGGCTGCCTTTTCCAGGTGAGCTGCATAGACAGATGTCCATTGGCTGGATTATGTGGCCCAGTTGGCTTGAAGAAGGTTAAATTTGCACCTGTGTACATCTCTACCCAAATTTCAGTGTAAGACCAGTGAAATTAGAATTTGATTCTTCTTTATTCCAAGTACATAAGAATTTTCACCCATATTATCACTGTCTATGACTTTCTGTCTCTTTCATAATAGATCTTAGGTCATAACAGATCTCTGTTTTAGTAAAAAGCTAATAAGAAGTTAGATGAGCCACAGATTGTAGTAATTGAGGAGAATACCAAAACTCCCTTCTGGCATAAATCTACATGTAGAAAATGAATAAATGATGAACCTGACCAAGGAAGGCCTTCTGAGGGGAATGTGTGTTCTCCTAGTTGTCTGGAACCGATCAACATGCAGTTAGGTCATTGTACTCTCTAGGCTGGGAATTCTTTAGAATTTTAGTTAGTTTGGATTTGTGTTAGAAAACTGGTCAGGTGGAAAGAAAGGGGAGACTGCCCTGATATTGAGAAAGATGTCAATATCACATCATTCTGCTCATCTTAAAAAGGTCAGGACATCTTCCTGCTGCCACTTTTTTATTGGAATGCTGTAATTCTTCCCATTTTTCAAAATCTTTCCTAGTATCATTTGTACCTCTAAAACAGGAAAAAAGTATTCTGATACTTGCTGCAAGACAATTGGTGGTATTAGGGCTACCTTGCCTAGATGTGGAGGTTGTGATGCTGCAGGAGAAAGACTATTTTGAATGTTTATCATGGTAGGCTTTGTTTTGAAGATTTCCTTTGCCTTTTATCTATGCTTATCTTTATTCAATTTAACTTTCAATTTTATGCCTCCACAGGTTGAAAGAGTTTTAACATCTTTTCATAGCAAAATAAATGGCTGAGGGGCCGGGGAAATGGCTCAGCGGAATAAGCGCTTCCCTGGCAAGCACAAGGGCCTGAGTTCAATCCCTGGTTCTGCAAAAATAAATAAATAAAATAAATAAATAAGCAAATGGCTGAATTAGGAAGGCCAAAGATTTGCTCTGTGAACAGGGAGTGAGAGCACTGTAGGCTTTTGTTTTTTTCATCCCTGCCTGCCTTGATCTTTAGGCCCTGTTGTGATTCATGTCTGTGTCCCCACAAACCCTAATGAAGTCACAGGGATTCTGCAGACGTGGCTGAATCTAGAGTATGTGATTCTGGGATTAAGGTTGTATGATTAGTAAGTCAGTCTATTGATTGGTTTGGCACAGTTTGGCTAGGATTAAGAATGTGAGTGCTACACCCACTCTGAGCAGTGGGCTGTATACCATATAAGAAGACAAAAAGTTTGTCTTTCTCTTTTGTTGTTTTTTCTGTCTGCCACTGCCATGAACAGTTGCTCCTCTGCTATGTGCCAGCCTGCCTTATAGTCACCTAATTATGCTCTGAATTTCTACAAACTGCAAAGTAAATAAACGTTTCCTCCTTTAATTTTGGGTGTTGGGCATTTTATCTTAGCAACAAGAAAAAGTTGCTAAGAGAGGCCCTAATTGTTCTGTGACTGTATTTCAGAGAGTCAAGCACTGGCCTCCACTGGTCTCTATCTTCTTTGGTCTCATATCCAGAAGCCTCCTAGGAAGTCTAGGGAAATTGGTGCAGCCATTAGGAAGGTGGAGAATCTTCAAGTTTTTCATTGTTAGATGCAGTTTCAGCCCCAGAGAAGTCCAGGATCTTATCCCCATAAACTTTAGATACTTGAGAACTTACTAAAGTTTGCCTTTTGCTTCTTTAAGCCAGAAATGAACTAAATCAAACATTAACCTCACCCTGTCCAGATCCTTTTTGGAAATCATAGCCTTTTAAAATAATTTCTGTCTTCCAGTTCCACTGATCCATGGCCTAAGAGGCAATCATGGCACCAAGCCGAAATGGCATGATTTTTTAAAAATTAATTTTATTGAGAAAAAAATTGCCATGAGACAGTTTCAAAACAAGTTGTAGGAGAGTTACAACAATTAATACATTGCATATTGTTGTCTTTGTAGTAGTTGTTCATAACACAAGATGCAGACATGATATCCTGTCCAAACACTATTAATATAAATCTTGTTGAATTAAGAGAAAGTAGCTATACATCTATTTTGTATATACAGATACAAAATGGTCCTTGATTTATATCTCCTGTTTTTGTTTAGTTTTGTCAGAGGTGTATGAATTCAGCAAAATATTCCAGTATAGTCTAGTAGTCCACAATAGCAGTGGCAATGTCCAAAGCTGTTGACTTGAGCCTTCCACAGCTCAGCATATTAACATGGCTTCACTTTTCATACCTCATTTCTACACTTTTGTACTGGATGGTTAAGACCAAGATAAAGCAAGACCCATATAACAAGAAATGTAACTTTTGTATCTGGCAATGTCAGTCAAGTACTCCCAGGACTTATCCTGAAACCCCAGAATGGCATGATTCTGAAGGCCCATTTCCACAAGGACTGGCAGTGGTGTGTGGCTATGTGTTTCACTCAGCCAGCTTAGATGAGCCACCAGCACAAGGCCCAGCAGGTAAAAATGTGCTGCATCGCCCAGCACCTGGCATCCAGACCCATCCAGCCCTTTGTGTGCTGTCCCACAGTGCAATATCACACCAAGGTCAAGCTGGCAGTGACTTCAGTCTGGAGGAGTTGTGGGTGGCTGGTATTCACAAGAAGGTGCCCAGACCATTGGCATCTTGGTGGACCCAAAGTGGCGGAACAAATCCACCGAGTCCCTGCAGGCCAACGTGAGGTATGAAAAGTGAAACAGCTGAAAGAGTGCCACTCCAAACTCATGCTCTTCCCCAGGAAGCCATCAACCCCTGAAAAGGGAGACAGCTCTACTGAAGACTCAAATTGGCCACCCAGCTGAAGGACCTGTGATGCCCATCAGGAACCTCTACAAGAAGGAGGAGGCCAGGGTCATCACAGAGGAAGAAAGAACTTCAAGGCATTTGCCAGTCTGCATATGGCCCATGTCAATGCCTGGCATACAGATGAAGAGAGCCAAGGAAGCCGCAGAGCAGATGTTGAGAAGAAAAAATAAAACACTGTTGGGATCTTGTAATAAATGCTCAGAAAAGCTTAAAAAATAAAATGAAATAATTTCTACCTTATATGAACAGACTATCCTGCCCATCCCTTGCCATTGCTTCTGCAAATATCACAGGTAAACTGTGTAGCAACTTCACATCATATCCCACTTAAGAGAGAATAACTAAGTGACTTGAGAAGCATGCATTGGGGCCTGATTAGCAGACCATAAGTCACCCAGAGGCTGTGCCAATAGGTGGTGTTATTAAAACTTCTCTGTGATTATATTAGTGTAAGACCATGTTAACATTTATGCAGCATCACTAAAATTTAAATAGAGATAAATATAAAATATTGCAATTTAGAATTCTGATGGCAAGCAAACTACTGTATTCAAAATGTTCTAGCTGGGTTTTTGATGGCTCACTGGAGAGCTGTTACAGTGACAGCATTCTATGGTGCCAGAGCTTTTGGAAGCCAACAGCAGGCTCCCAAACACGATGAAAATGTCAATGTTTTATTCAGAGAAGAACTCGATAAAAGGTAAGAATATTTCTGTTCATAAAGGCAGGTTTCCGTGCTGTAGTCTGATATTCATTATTTACTCTTGCTGTTCTGAGTGTTGGCTCTGTACCTTTCTAACTGCTCTCAGCACTCAGGTGTCTACAGATGTACTGAACACATGTGTATGCACAATTGGATAAGCCTGTTCTTTGTAAAAAGGGCACTCAAAAAATTATGAACACTATGGAATCGTGGACTTCCCTGTGTTCAAAAGGACAACCTTTCTAAGAGACCCTCACCTTGGGCTGGGGATATAGCTCATGGCACAAGGCTACAAGGCCCTGCCTAGGAAGTGAAAGGTCCTGCCTTTGATTCCTGGGGAGGGAGGCATGGGGAAGCAAGTAAGCAAGCCAGCCTCACCTATTTATTTATGTATTTATTTATTTATTTTGAGACAGAGTCTCTTCCTATGCAGTTTAAGCTGGCCTAGAGCCCACTTACCCAGGCTGGTCTCCACAGGCTGGTCTCAAATTCGCAGTGATCCTCTGCCTCAGCCTCCTGAGTGCTGGGATTTCATACCGCACCCAGCCAAGCCTCACCTTTTTAGTTTGCTAACTGTGAACAATATATATCCTGTACATTTCATAGAGTTGAATATTAAATAACACATTATATAACCTATCTTGTGAAAATGCTTATCTTATGTTTGTCTATAATAAGATGGTATCAAAATCATTATTACTTTCATCATGCTATGTCCTTTCATACTATAAAGAAATTCTTGTTTTATTTCCTACTATAGCACAAACTTATTTTCATTTTCTGTTAAGGTGTTTACATTCTATAGCATCTCTTGGTGCTAATAGTGCTACTTCAGCAGGGTGTTTACCTACCTGGGTTAATTGCTAATAAGGCTCTTACACACATATCTGTGAATGAACTCTCTTCTTCAATATTAAACATGAAGCAATTATTCTAAGATCAAGAAGCAAGAGATGACAGAAATGTTATTCTGGCATGGCCACTGAAATATAGTTTGCTGCTTTAAGTAAATGTTATTCACACCCAATTATGGGTCACAAACTAATTTTCTTTTGCTTATTCCCTGTGTGTAGGACAGGTTAAGAAGAGAGTACAGGGATAGTTGCTTGTAGTTTGTTTCTTTTTTAAAACTGTGTTCCTCTTTCTTTAGTAACTTATTTTCATTGACCTCTTCTATGACCTGATGTCATCTTACAATAGCACCTGTGTGTGTCTGTTTATAGTCTGACCTACCAGGAATCCAGACTCCCAGATAAGTCTTCTGTGAGTTTCCGAGACCATACAATTTGTAATGTGGTTTTGATTTTACTTCTGAGCCATCTGACTGCCTGCTTTTGCTTTCCTCTTATCTCCCTATACAATGTATTTATTGTTTAACTATTAGGAGTTAAAACTATCAAGAAACTGGTGAGCCTCTCCCAAGTAGTATTGAATTTGCCATTTTTATGTCCTTGCCTCAATTGTGTATGTGTGTGTGTGTGTGTGTGCTTGCATCCATCTCTGATAACTCCTGTTTATATATGTACATATATGAATTATTGTGCAGTTACATGAGCTTATAAATGTTCATGAATGTAATGCTTTTATTTGAACTGTCCACATTGTCAAAATGTTAAGAACTAAACTCAGTCCACAAGAGATGTACATGTGATACCATCCATGGACAGGTTGTGTTCCATAATGACAAGTCTCTAGGATAGAATTGAGTTCTAACCTCTTTCTCCTTGATACCATCCTTGGAACTTCTGTGGCAGATTTGGGATATGTATATCCCTTTATAGAATGAATGTGTCTTTCTTCCAGCCTTGTACCCCATTACTGCATGCTTTTTTGGCACTCCATTGTCCTTAGTTGTGGCCTGCGCATAGTTTTACCAATTACAGTGGTAACTCAAACACTTTTGTTTGCAAACAAATGAGTTTGCAAACAGAAGCATTTGGCAAAATTTTGTTTTTGCTTACAAACTCTGCATTGGGAGATGAACACACCATTGCTGTCTTTCCCACACAAATGCAAATGTAGCCTTCTTTTTCTAAATTGTAGCACAAATTAAATTCATTAACCAAGGTACCCTGTAATTTTTAGCCATTTAATCAGTGTCATACTTACATCAGTTCAACTTCAATTTCTGGTTTTTTTACAGTTCTTGATGAATTTCAGTGCTCATCTACAACTTCACCCTTCCTTCTTCCTGATAGCTTTGTTGGAGCTTGCTGGGAACAATATTCGTAATTCCATTGACATTTAACTCTTATTATTTCTGTTATCTGTTATCTTTAAGTTTTTGCCCATTTCCCCCCGTATCTCTTTTTTCTTTCTACCTATCTTTTTTTAAATATATTTGGTACAGGGTCTCACTATGCAGCTCACACTCGTAGTGATCCTTCTGTTTTCAGCCTCCCCAGCACTGGGATTACAAGCATGTGCCACCACACCCAGACTTGGTTGCTAGCTCAGCCTGCCCAGAGGCAGGGCTGGCTCAGCATGTGATGCCAGGGATGAAACCCTGTCCCCAATATCTCATGCTCTCCAGCCACTTCCATTGTCTTTTTATCTTCGTGTGTCCTGTTGGATGTGCTTGTTCTTTTTTAACCTCTAGGCTCTTTATCTCTTCCTGTTTTCTCAGTTACCAGCAGTTTTTCTTACTGTTCCCTGCTTCTGTGCTCTTTCCTGTTTGCCCACCATTATTCTCAAGATACCGGTCTACTGACTCTAACCTACCCTCCAACTTAGCTATGACTTCTAGTCTGCCAACCTCTGTTTTCCTTCACATCATATCCAAAGTTTTGAAAGAGCAGACAAAAAATACAAATGAGTGGGCATGCATGTTATATTAAGGTATTTAAACCCAGTTTCTACAATGTGGTTTTTGTCCCAATATCCCTGAAATTTTCCAAGAATACTTTTGGATTATTGATATTTCTTTAAAAGGCAGTCAACAATGTTGACCACTACTTTCTCTTGAAAACATAACTTCTTGGCTGCCATGTCACCATAAACCATTGGTTTTGGGATGTCTGTAACATTATTTTCTTTCATTTACGTTATCCCCTTGTTGTTTTCATTTTTTGTCTCTCTCTGTTTTTTAATTGTATCTATTCACAAAGATTCTTCCATTCTTGCCCTTTCTTTTATTTTCTCCTCAATGATCTGTATCTATTACTGTGGTTTCAAGTCCTACCTCATTATGGACACCAATGTCTACATTTAAGTCCAGCCTTTCTTCCGAGGTCTTATCCTACATCTGTACCAGACTGTTTGATTCTACCTCAAATTCAAGGAGAAGAAAGTTTAACTCATAGTTTCTCTCACAAATTAGATGTTTCCTCCCATATTCTATTTTTATATACTTTGGGCACTCTAATTATTGTCGTTTTCAAGCTTGAAACTTACGAATGATATTTGAGTCTTTATTCTCCTTCACTAAGTTGGTGCCCAGGTCCCACGGATTTTTATTTTCACTATTGTTACATACTAAACCATATCCCTTTTTCTTGTACTTTAAAGACTGTGCATATTGTGAGCACAGCAGCCTGTTTAGGGAAAGGTCCCCTTCCTCCACTGCTGAGAAACAAATACTGAATAGTCTAAATTAAGCATGGTAATCCTTTTCTCTCTGGATGGATAGATTTCAGTTCTGATATATTAAAAGAAAATTTACTAGGAGGCTTCTGGGAAGGATTTTCTCTTATGAGAAGAAAGACAATAAGCAGACACGGCAACTTCTTCTTGCCTTGATTGTAGTTGTCTTGGAGAAGCAGCTGTCTTGGGCTAACAAGATGAAAAGCGTAAAGACAGAAAGTTAACCTGCTTAATTGAGAGGAAAGACAGAAGAAGGAAGCTGGGGGCTTTATAATGTAATTTAGTCCCGATAGTGTTTTTGGAACCACCTACTTGCAGATTTTCTTGTAAGAGGTAATTAAATGTGTTTTTTTTTTTTTTTTTTTTTTTTTTGTCTTTTTGAGACAGGGTCTCGCTATGCAGTTCAGGCTGGCTTTAAGCTCACTTTGTAGCTCAGGCTGGTCTCGAACTCACAACAATCCTCCTGCCTCAGCCTCCCGAGTGCTGGGATTACAAGCATGCGCCACCACGCCCGGCTTGTTTTTTTTTTTTTAAATACTAGTCATAAAAAAATAAAAATAATAATAAAACTACTAGTCATTCTGTTATTTGCCACTGAACATATATTCAGATTACTAAAATATCCACTATTGCTTTGAGATCTTTTAAAGTTCTTTTAAATTCCCCTTTCTTCTTCAAAGCACTCTTCTAAATTTGTAATTACATCTTTGTTTGATTGCCTATTTATTGATATCCCTTCTTAAAGAGTATTGGCAGGAATCTAATCCCTTTGTCATAATTTTGCTATCTCATTAGTATATAGCACAGGGCCTAGCATAGAATGAACGTTTAGAAATTATTGAATGCTAATTTATCAAATCCATGTTGTCAAGGTATCTTAAAACTGTCTCATTGATATTTGTACTTCAATAAAACAAAAATTTAAAAAATTAATGTAAACTAAAAAAAATAAATAAAATTTCTAAATATAAGTCAAAAAATTATTGAATGAATAAATGAAGAAACAAAAAAACTGATACCTAGGAAATGAATTGTTCAACAGCTAAGAAATAGAGGCTAAGTGAATAGTGTTGTTTTTATTATTAAAGATGTAATAGTGGATGATTCAGACACTGCACCTTGACCCTTTAAAATCTAAGGCCATGGAAATGAGTGTTACCCCAACTGGCTGAAGGCCCAGAAAATAGAAGGGTAGAGATTGGGATGAGGTCAGACGTTGGAGATGCCAGCATTTAAATAAAAGTTTAAATGTGACCCCTCAGACTAGTCTGACCTCTTGTCTCCAGTTGCTAATTTTACTATACTCCTCCAGTGACAGGGGAGGTGCACTAATCATTTGTATCTGATAAATTGATTAGCATAATAACCAAATTGGCCCAGGCAATTGGATAGCGATAGCTCTTAAACTGCATTCAAAGTCTGATTACTTTTTTCAGATGGCAATTAATGACAAATGGAAAATGAGCTCTGAGCCTGACCAGCTGCCCTGAGTACTGCAGAAATCAAGACTTCATTCTAGGGAGGGAGGCACCACTTTGCTTAATTAACTTGTCTTTTCAGCATTTCTATTGAATTCATCTCTGTGATATGTCCCTGACTCCTCCACATCCTCTTTGCGGCTGCCTTCAGATGTTTTCATTATTGACTCCCTCCTTTTAATTTTTTCCTTGTAAAGTCCCAGCCACAAAATTCTTTTCTTTATCTTTGTTGTCTGGACTTCTAAACTGATACTTTGATACATCATCTTCTCTGTTGTATGCCAGTTTTTCATGTGTTTCCCCAACAAAATGAAAAGCTTTGTGAGTACATGATAATCATATTATCGTACAGAAGTTAAGTTTCATATGGCTGCTCAGAGCATAAATAGTTTGACGCAAAAACTAAAATCACCAAAAATTGATAAGAAAAAGGAAACCTTCAGTGAGCATACCTTAGTTTAATAATTAACATTTGAATTGGACATAGCAGAAAAAGCAGAGCTGGGAAGCTTCTTTGTTCAAAATATCTGACAAAGAGCTGGGGAAATAGCTCAGCCACATAAGTGCCTGCCTGGAGAGCAGAAGGTCCCGAGTTCAGTTTGTGGTACCAAACAAACAAAAGCTGAAAATATTTAAATATTTCCTTAAGTGTTCAATTCCGCAAACAAGGGAACATTAATAACTTCATATTCTTTTTTTGTGATGTCCCTAAAGAGAATGAAATAAAACCCAAACCTTCAGAAAAGCTGGAGATGATGGTGTATACTTGTAATACCAGTACTCTGGGAGAATGAGGAATCATGTTCAAGCCCAGCCTGGGCACCATAAGTGACTTAGTAAGTCATGTCAAAAAATAAAAGAAGGGGCTGGGATATAGCTCAGTATAAAGATGCTGGGTTCAATACTCAATACTGCCAAAACAAAACAACCCCAACCTTGAATTTTGATTCAAGAAGTCTACTGAGTGCCCAATATAATTTGAAGAAACTCATTGCTAGTAGCATAACAAAAGCACAAAGCAGTAGGGTTATAAAAACAGGTAGAGAAAAGACAGATTAGCTACAAATTACCAGAAGTGGCTAAAAGAGGGAAAGCAGTGTTCCTCTGTGTTATTAGCCTAGTTACTTGGCCTGACAACTGGGCTTTAATGCCATTTCATCAGCCTTAGTTGTCACCATAGTTGTGTATAACATTTCATTCTTGGATTCATCTGTATTTCATTTGAGGAGGAATCCACTATGCTTCCCCCAAATTCTGGTCTGCTACATTTTTCATTAAGTGCTTGTTCTTAGGCACTGAGGTTACTAGAAAAAGGATCATTCATCTCTTTCAGGAAAGAATGCAACTATATATAGAGATTGGTAGGGAAACACCAGCACAGACTTACTGTTTTGAGTGTTTTTACTTTTTTACCTACTAGCAGACCTCAGATCAATACTCGACCTGTTTTCACTTTAGAATTTTACTGCTTTTGTCGAGAGTACACTACTCACCATAAGTGATAAATAGGAGCCATGGACTTGTGGCATGGCAATGTGAAGAGCTTTTCCTACCCATTCCACAAACAATTAAAATGCTCTGGAAATGGTCCTTAGGATAAACAGTAAATAAAGGAATATCTTCTCAAAGAAATCTATTAAATTTGGTAGGAAATGGTAAAATCTGTTATTTGATGTAATACTACTCCTTTTCTCCTTATTTCCAGCTTGATATGATACAGACTGCACTCCAAACTTCTGTAATCAATTAAGCAGGGTTTTCTTATCCTCCAGTCCCCACTTGGAGGGCTTTTTGCCTGTAAAGGACAGCATTTCTCATCCTGTCATTCAGGCTTAGTTCCAGGTGAAGGCGTTTGGGCATTTGGGGGTTGAGTTCCTTTAGCCCTTCTCTGATTGGGGAAATGGAAGTTCTGCCTTGGCCGTGGTGCCCTACGACTACTGTGTGCACTTAAGGTGGGAGTTCCAGAGGTCTTCACATACTGTCCTCCAGTCAACAAATTTAACTCTTCCTTTCCCTGAGAGAAAAGCTTGTTCCACCTGCATCTCTGAGTCCTAACTTAAGAGATTTTTGCCTGGGGCATAAGCAGGCTATAAAAAAGGTCCTTAAATTCTTCCCAAAGGAATTGATCTCATTTGCATTAGAGCCTTGCTATAGTTCAAACCTCAGGAAGCTCTCCAGGATGCTGAGTTGTGGTGATAGACAACTGGGGGAAAATTCAAGGACTTACAGCAAAGACTGTAGGCAGGCTGTTTGCAGGATGGAGTAAGCCATCTAGAGGATCCCTCCTTGGATTAGAATGTTGTCAAGCAAGGACTTCAGGAACGATTCCTTCAAAGGACACATAGTTGGTTTTATTAGTTTGTGGAACAATTTGTGCCACAGGGCATAAATGATAATTAAAGAACTTTATTTTACAGTTTAAACTTTTGTGTTGCCATAATACTTTTTCTAAGTATTATGAAGAATGGACTTATAATACTTTCTTGTGTGGAAGTTAAAAATATTTATTTGTTTGAAGAAAACTTATAAACTATTCATGGTTTCTATTTTTATGACATTTAGTAAAGTCTTCCGCAACAAAAAAAGTCAATTCATATTCCTTTTTTCTTTTCCACCACTGGGAATCAAATTTAGGATCTTATGCTTGCCAGGCAAGGTATTTAAGCCGCTGAGCTATATTCCCAGCTCTTCTTTCAAAAATAAGAAACATTTCAAACATGGAAAGGAGTTTTAAAAGTTTTACACTTGTTACCTACATATAGTAAACTAAAATTTGTTTATATTGTCTTCAGATTTTTAAGAAATAGAAGATGTACATGTTTGCATCTTGTCCTCTGAATAACTAGCATGAAGACAACATTATGCAATATATTAATTATGACCATCTGACTAACATGTTTTGAAACTGTTTCATTGCTATTTTACCTTTTTTCTCATAAAAATAAATTTAAAAGGGCTGGGGAGATGGCTCAGTGGAATAATCGCTTCCCTGGAGAGCGAAAGGGCCTGAGTTCAATTCCCAGTTCTGCCAAAAAAAAAAAAAAAATTGAGAACAACAGTGCCACAGTCCCACAATAAGACGAATTTAAAAATTTATATAAAAAAAAAGAAATAGAAGATATAGTTGAAGGACATTTCCTATTCTAATTGTTTCCCTTTTATAACCTCTTTTCTGAAGTTGGTGTATATCATATGTATTTTTTATAGTTTATCATTATATACATTTGTCCTCATCTGTATGTGTATTATCTGTAGAAATATGTAGAAATTGTTTTGGTAGTTTCCCATGTTGTCCCATGTAGCCCTGTTTACATCTTTGTGTAGCATCTCATTTGTTGAATAGGCTTTATTTATTTTCATATTAAAGGATATGTAGGTTGCTACCAGCTTTGGCTATTACATTCAGTATTAGAGTGAATATCTTTCGCATGCCTCCTTGGGCACGTGTGCAATTATTTCTCTAGGGTATATGCTTAAAAGTTGGATTGTTAAGCTGGTGAGATAGCTCAGCAGTCTAAAGCACATGCTTAGGCAAGTGCTCAGGGACCACAGTTCAATCCCTGGCACCACAGGCTGTGCTGGACTGAGCAGGCTACCAAAAAAAAAGTAGGATTGCTAGGTAATCCTATGCATATTGTCAACACAACATAATACTAAATCATTTTCCAACGTGGTTGTTGGTGGAAAAATAATCTTTTTAGTGTACTTGTTTCTCCACATTATCAAACTTTGATATCATTAGAGTTTTTAGTTTATGGAAATCTCATGAATATATGATATATGATACATGGTATGACAGGGCACAGTATATCTCATTTTTAATTTATTCTTCCCTGGATACTATACAGGTTAGTATTCTTTCCCATATAATTGGAATCATACTGTATATACAACTATGAGATTTCTTGTATCTTCTTTCTGTTACTCTTTCTGTCCCTCCTCTCTCCTCCCAAGTCCCAAGCCAACCAAGATGATAATTCTTGTCACAATGATATATTTTTGCACTTGCAAAAAGATGTTTTTAAATCTTTTAATAAAATTTTTAATTTTTCTGTACAGGTGTTGAATTTCTTTTTATACAATAAGTAACTTACAGTATCTGTTATTACAAATAAATTTTCATTTTGTATTTGGTTATTGGTATTGGGAATTTGTTGGTGCAGATATGAAGCATTCAGACACCAAGAAATCTTGACAAGGCAAATGTACTGCTGCATAAGAGTGTGCAACACCGCTAAGACAAGGAATCAAGCACTCATAGAGATTGCAGCCAGCTCATTTTTTTTTTTTTTTTTTATCCTAAATGCTTGAGAAGCAGCTGGCTCTTCTCCCTATTGCTTAGCTTGAGGGTTCACAGTCTATCCTGATTGGCTAGTCTAAGCAGTGTGAAGGCAGGGTCTAAGGATTGTGGGGCTAAGGTTGCTAAAAAGGAGTCTGAGGGGTTAGGGAACTGAGAATCTTTGGCTGTGTTCCTAGAATCCAAGCCAAGCAGACATTCCTTGTCACAGTAACAATTGTAATCCTGGTGTAAGGGATGAGGAAGCCTGGGGTGGACTAGTTTAAGATGGAGACACTCTTTTACTCATATTTGATAGAAAAGACCATGTTTCCTACATTAGTATATGATTTTAAAGCAAAGTAATTTGCTAGACGTATTAGTTCTAACAGTTTATCTGTATTTTTTCTTGGGTGTTCTTTGTAGATAATACAGTAATATCATCTTTAAAAAATCCTCTTTCCAATCTTGTTTATTCATTTGTCCTTCCTTATTGAATAATTTAGCACCTTTAATGTAGTGTTTATTGAAATACTGACAGTATTTGCCTTTTTACTACCTTTAGAGGAGTGATTCTAATATTTTACTATTAATTGTAGTGTCTGTTATAGGCTTTAATAGATTCTTTTGCCAGCATCAGATTTAGTTTTGTCTTTATCAAGTTAATTGTCATGAACACATAGATTAATAGCCAAACTAATAGACCAAAAACATATAAAGTACATAAAACCATTATATTAAATTAAGGCATTTTTTGGATACAAAATGAGCCTATTTTATAGGCTTTTAAAAGATTAATAGCAGTCTATTGTTAGTTTCCTAATAATTTTTTAATTTATCAATTTTTGTGTCTATTGAAGTGATTATAAGATTTTACTATTAACTTGATAATGTGATAAATTACATTAGGAGATACTCTAATGGTTTACTGTTTTGTTAGATTTAGATTGCTAGTTTTTCTAATGAGTAGGATAAAATTTGTATCGTGCAAATTAAAACAATTATATGTACATGTACAGAATGCCTTTTTAGTAAACTAGTAAAACAAGGAAGTGAATGAGAAGCATAATATTGAGGCTTTGGTTTCTTCTAAGAAGAGGAAAAGAATCTAATTGAAATGATACATCATTCTCAGACTTGGTGGGTAAAGCTTTGTTTTTTATACTAATTAGTGAGTTAATTTTTTAAAAAATTATTTTTACTTTATATAATTTTCATGATACTCATGAAATAAACTTTTCAAACAAACCTTTATTTAATTTGACCAATTAAACTTTTCAAAAAATTAAAAGATAAAATACATAGTGGTCCAGTTTGAAAATAGAATTGTACACTGAACAAGCAGCTCATTTTTAATAAATAAGGCAAAGAACCATAATTTTCCAGATTCTTTTCTCTTAGATACTACATGACCACTATCAGTCAACATGGTGGTGCACCATATCTTGCGGGGATATATAATTTAGCACTGGTATAAAACTTGACTAAATTTTCCCTCTGTATTTGGCTAGTTTTTACTTATAGTTTTTACATTAGTGATTAAAATTGTATAGGTCTTGTGAGATTTTTTTCCCTCATACTATTTTTGTAACAAGATTACAGTAATATTCTGTATTTATTTATAGTGTATCCTTTCAATTTCTAGTGTCTGGAGCAGTTTATATAAAGTAGGACTGTCAGTTCCCTAAAGACTGTGTAGCTGGGTGTAGTCAGCACACCTGTAATCCCAGCATTTAGGAGGCTGAGGCAGGAGGATCATAGGGAGTTTGAGGCCAGCCTGGACTACAAAGTGAGGTGAACTAAAGGCCAACTGCATAGTAAGACTCAAAAAGACCAAAAAAAAAAAAAAAAAAAAAAGGCTGCAATAAAACTAAAACTTACCTGTAAAGCTATCTGGACTTATACCTTTTATATAAGTATTTTAAATTACTTATTTAATTTTGTTAATAAGTCTCCTTAGATTTTTTTCTTCTATTGAATTAATTTTAGTCATCTTCTGTCAAATTGTTGATGTAATTTAAAAGTTTACTGGCAAGTTATTTATAGTATTTCCTTAGGACTTTTGTCCATACTGCCCTCCTTGTGTCAGTATATCCCATTTGTTGCCTGTAACAATTTTAATTTTTATTTCTTTCATGTTTTAATTGGCCTATGTCACTAGATTTGTCTCTTAGTAGTCTTTTGGCTTTATTTAGTTGTTTCTTTCACCATTATTTTCTATCTTTATGCATTTAACTTTTATTATTTTCTTCTACATACTGTCTTTGAGTGCTCTTTTTTTTTTTTTTCCTCTCCTTTCCTTTTTCACTAAGGCATTTTTCCTTTCCTGACTTTAAATGTTCTATATTTTAAATTAGATTTTTTAAAAAGCCATGAATTATTTAGTAATGTGGTTTTAGTTTCCCAAATACATTATTTCCTTTCCTGTACTTATTTGTTAAGTGTTGTGTCAAGATTATGGTTTGCATAACAGTAATATTTGGTATCTAGACTTTTTTCTTCTTATTATTAAGAATTGAACTGAAGAGCTTTGTACTGAGCTATATATCCCTTCCTTCTTTTCTCTTTCTTTCTTTCTTTCTTTCTTTCTTTCTTTCTTTCTTTCTTTCTTTCTTTCTTTCTTTCTTTCTTCTTGTCCTTTTCTTAACTTTTTTTCTTTTGGCAGAACCAGGGATTGAACTCAGGCCCTAGTGCTTGCCAGGGAAGTGCTTATTCCACTGAGCCATCTACCCAACCCCCTTGACTTTTTTTTTTAATATATATTTGGTACACACAGCTTGAAGTTATTTGATCTTCCTGTTTTCAGTGCTGGGATTACAGGATGTACCACCCCCCCCTCCCAATCTCAATGGCTGGGTCAGCATGCCTATGGCATGGCATGTGGTGCCGGTCCCTGTGCTTACCTAAGCAGGCGCTTAGTCTGCTGAGTTATCTCATCAACCCTTTTATAGGATCACTATACAGTTCAGGCTGGCCTTGAGCTCACTTTGTAGCCCAAGCTGGTCTCGATCTCGCAACTATCCTTCTACCTCAGCCTCCCAAATTCTGGGATTACAGATGTGCACCATGCCTGGCTCATTTTTTCTTTTCTTTTCTTTTTTTTTTTTTTTTTACTTCTTGTAATTTTGAGACAAGGTTTCACTGAGTTTCCCATGCTGGGCTTAAACTTAAATCCTCTTGCCTCTTATAGGTATGCACCATCACCTTTTGTTTCACCTGTCACATGTCCTATAAGTACTATGCCCCTAGCCCAAGAATGAGTGCTTTTATTTATTAGGTAGCAAACATACATATTTTTTATTTTGCTTTATGTATCTGTATGTGTTAGTTCCATGTTGAAAATTAATTAATTTTCTTTTATTGTGGTTTATTGAAATATTTGTATTATTTTGTACAATCCGTTTCAACAGTGGATTTTTAACATGCTTCATTGAGGTGCTGAAGTTTAAAGTAGAATTTGAAGTAAATCTCCTTTCAAACATTACAGAAACTCTTAAGAATATGTTAACTGTAGTTTCTCCAGTCTTCATTTTCTGTGATATTGTTGGGTGTAATTTTAACAAACTTCATAAATTAGTGATTATTATCAGTTTTAATGTCAACATTTGATGGCTCATACTTTTTCATGTTTACTAATGTGGTTTTTTTTTTTTTTTTTGCTTATTTTTCTTTAGAGATTCAATCTTAGTTATTGTTTGAGCAAAGGCCTGGGGGTGGGAAGCTTTTTAGCTTTTCCTAATGCCTTTGTCACTTATACTCCCTCCCAAGTGATAGTATCTAGTTATATTTATGGCATATATTGTTACTAATGAAAAATCTATTGCCATTTTAATCATTTTGCCTTTTATAGGCAATCATTTTTTCCTGATTGTTTAAATGTTTTTTATTTGCATTTATTATTGTCAAGTTTTGCCATTTAAATATCACATATGTTTTGTTTTAATTTATCCTGTAGCTCTCAATATACTTTTTTAAACTACAAACTTTAGTTATGGAAATTTCTGGTTTATTACCAGCACTGTATGGTTCATCAGTTCTGCCTAGATTCTCTATTTGGGGATTATAATGTACCATCTGTTTCTAACATCTCTTAACTGTTCTTTTCTTTTTTCTTTTCCTCACATCAGATAGGTCATGTGCTGACATTGTAAAGTTTGAGGGAGGCACAGCTCATACAGTGGCATGAAAATCCACTCACACTTAAGAACCACAAAAGCATCTTTTCTTTTTTTTTGTACATCTTCATCACTTCTTCTGGATTTCTTTTCTTTTATTTTCTAGTCAACTGCATCTGTCTTCACTATGGCTAATATACTTAATACATTAATAGCATTTATACTATTAAGTGACTTTTTTTTCTTGCCTCACTTTTTCTTTCCTTTTGCGGTAGTTTGTCGTTGTTGTTGTTATGCTAGGGATAGAAACCAGAGCCTTGAAGATGCTGAGCTATGTAACATTCTGGTATCAGTTCTTCATCTGTTGATGAGCAGAGTTATCAAGAAGCAGATAACCAGACTAACCAGAAGCAGATCTGCTATGGCCCTGATATATAATAAAGAAGTCTACAAGGGCTAGATCCTTTCATATAACATCTAATTTAACACACTCCCACCAGCTTGAACCATCAGTGGTACATGCATGACTTTTATTGGGTAGCTTGTATCACTAGTGGTACAAATGGATCTAATCATTTTATCAGTCTTTTCACTAATAGAATTAATAATAAATCACCTGATGGGACAGTCATGCATATATTATTGGTGATTTAAGATGCCCAACAGTGATGCATATGAATTATGGCCCCATTGTGAACGTGCTAATCCTTACAACAACTCAGGGTGAGTAACAGAATTTTGGTTTTCAGATGAAGTATTTTCCCAAGGTACAACTTGTGGGAAGGTGACTCTTTAAGCCCAGATGTCAAAGCCAAATTCTTCCTATAGTTTGAAGAGCTAACAGACTTTCACACAAAGGATATCCCTTTTAGGGTCCTCAATGGAATTCCCAGTGTCTTCCTTCATCAGTTACACAAGCTTCTGACTTTAATTTTAAAGGATATAGAGAGTGCTGTGGGGACAGAAGAATTGGGATCTAGCTCCCAAAGCCAGACTAGTGGTCAGAATGAGGTTTGATAATTCTGTTTTGTACCATTGTTTCCTTACATTCTTTACATAAATATTAGGTGTCCAGTGGCCACCAACTAGACTGATCCTCATTAGCAGTATCGCATTCATGTGCTTCTGCCCAGGGACAGCAAACCCTGGGAAAACTTGACCAAACTTTCCAGAAATCGCCTTTTTTTTGACTGGAATGAGCATGTTTTTAAACTCTGTTTTTTACTGTTAGTTTGATTTCTTAAGAATCAAAACACCTTCTCAGTGGTTTTTCTATGATGTTTAAGTCACAAACCAGAGGTGGGGACTCTTCAGTGGCACTTTCTATGTTCTCTCCCTCCTAGCATGTACTTTTGAATTTTTGTTAATTGAATTCTGATGCTACCAGTTTTTTTTCTCCCAGCCTTTCTCTTGCTGTTAACAGTAGTCCATTACCTAAAGAGGAGAATTCATGAAGACTAGGGAGGGGACAATAATTGAAAAATGGCAGGAAATATTGATCCTTGTGCCCCAGTGATGACTGCCATGCCTTGTAGCCCTGTACTGCTTGGATAGAATCCCTGGTAACAGAGTTTGGGGCTCTTTTAGGAAGTTGGCTATATCTTGTTGTCTTTAAATGTGTGTGAAGTGTTTAGTAAACTTCACTAAGTTTAAAAAAAAAAAAAAAAAAAAGGCTGTCAGAAGAGAAAGATTTCCTCATATCAGACAATCCATAATCCCTTTGTTTCAGGGAAATCTCTAAGGCCGCTTCCCTTCCCCCACTGTATTTCACTTCCTTACAGAACCTTGTGGTTTAAAACTAATTTATTTCTATCCCATTTTCTCTATGCTTTTATTTCTGCATTTAATCAGTTGCTTTGGTTCCACTGCCACTTCAGCCAGGCTGCTGGGAAAGGGTTATGGCTGGACTGTGGGGCCCCAACCTCCATCTAGATAGAGCGTCTGGCTGCTGTGCCAGAAGGAAACAGTCTCAGGCTTTCTGCTCTGACTGGAAAGTGCAGAATAAGATGCGGTATCGACTCCCCTGTCCTGGAGCCTTCCTTTTGCAACAACACCCCCAAAATGGAAACGATAAAGAGGCTTTTAAAAATCATTTGGAAAGCATATGAGTAATAAAATGAAGCCACTTGTCTAATTCCCAGGAGCCCTCTCCAAGTTACCTTCTCTGTCTACCTGGTCATTTTGATTCTCATGGCAAGAAATTGAAACTAAAAGGCCGTCCCAGTAGGGTTTCTGTTTGGCATTAGATTGGGGGCATTCTAGAGATTCTAGAGGGATTTTCCCTTATGGTGATCATTTTGGTGCCTTTACTCTGTTTTTGGTGTGGGGTGGGGTGGGGTGGTATGTAGTATGGCATGGTCTGATGTGGTTTGGTTTCGAGACAGGGTCTCAGTTCAGTTCAGGCCGGCCTCACACTTGGAGGTAATCCTCCTGCCTCAGCCTCCTGAGTGCTGGGATTACAGGTGTGTGCCACCTTGCCCAGCTTAAGTGTCTTTATGAGTGTCTTCATAACATTCATGGTCTTGATGGAAAGCTTTTGGAGTGCTGAAATTAAAAGAAAAATAAAGGCCAAGCAGAAGGTCGGCCAAGGAATAAATAGATGGTGCTTTTCTGATCCAGGAAGAGAGGACAGGAATAGTGACAATCTTAAATCCTTTTTACACAGATGCTCTTGCCCAAGCGCTGTGGACAGTGATCAGTGGCTGGGGTGGAGAAGTCTCACATCCCACTCAGTGCCTCCGTAAAGCAGTTTGTTCAAGGCCATAAGAACCAGCTGTAGGCTTGGCATGGTGGCACATGCCTGTAATTCCAGCTCTCAGGAGGCTGAAGCAGGAGGATTGTCAAGAGACCAGCCTGGGCCACAAAGTGAGTTCAAAACCAGCCTGAACTGCATAGCAAGACCCTGTCTCGAAAAAGACAATGAATGAATGAATGAATGAATATAAATTTAAAGCCCAGCTGAAAGCCCAAATAAAAAGATGAGTCAGAAGCTTAGGGTTTTTAGGCTAAGATGTGGTATTCAGGTGATACTTTCTGCTAAGTCAGACAACTTCTGGACCTGAAAATGATGTATTCCTGCAAGGTTCACATAAAGCCTCTCCCTTTGGCCCTGTAACTCATGAATTTTTACTTAAGTGATCTTCAGTTTCCCCTTTTGCAAGGGGAGCATACCACCCTTGCTGGGAAAATGGATGTCATATACAGAAGCTACCCCATCTCCCTTCCTTAAAGCAGCCAGTGTTGCCAGTTACCATTACAGATGTCCATATATATTCAAGTAAATATAACTATTGCTTTCCCCATTTACATATATGAAGTAAATGCATGACTATACAATTTGCTTTTCCCATTTAACAGTGTATCTTGGACACCATTCTCTATCAGTCCATAAAGAGCTTATTAGGAGGTAATTTTTTGTGTTTTAGTAATTGTAAAGTGACTCAGGTAAAAGCTTTTGGAAAAATGCTTGCATTGAACCATGTTTAAAAATGACAGTGCTCCAATTAATTAGACTTATTACTAGGCAAAAATTATTGTTAGATGAAGGAAGGATTTGATTGTTGTGTCTAAGAAGTGATTATGATGGCTTTTTAGAGCTAGTATGACTCACAAAACATCTTTGATATTAGGTTTGGAGTGACTGTGTCATTAGTTCTGATTGCAAGTTTGTGTAATTCTAAATTTTATTTTAAAAATGTTAAGGCAGTAAAGAAACCACATGCTGGATCTCCTTGACTCCAGTGTCTCTCCCTCCACTATTCTGGGACCATTTTATAAGAACCAAGTAATAAGGGTCTGTGCTGGGTGTACCATGACCACTAGAAATTTTGGAGAAGTTTTGACTTTGCAACTGTGAAAAGTAAAAATAGAAAGCTCAGCTATTTGCATTTTCCCTATTGAAACCTGCTGACGAGTCATGAATGCTTCTGAACACAGGAGGCCAACTGGCTGAGTTGTGGCCCCTTTTCATGGTTATGTTCTTGGTAAAGACCAACCTCAGGATGCTGGGGGATGAGCTGGAGCTAGGTTAGAACTGAGTGTTGGCCAGGGCTGCTGCTTTAATGTTTCTGTGAGAGCCAGGCTATTTATAGAAGACAAAAGCTTTATTTCTTGCTCTTTAGAGGAGTGGGAAGGCTTAGACTTATCAAGGATTGCCAAAGGTTTCCAGAAGTCATGAATGCTGAAAGCAATATGGTGCCTATTTCCCCCTCCTGAATAGGCAAATTATAAATAAAAGTAATCTAATTTTAAATTAAATTCACTAGTCCCAGGATGATGACTAAATTTCTTAAAATAATGTATCAAATTGATTCAATTTTTTCTCATGTATTTTGTGTACCCATGCTTTGCCCAGAACAAACTGAGTCTCTGTATGATCTGTCTTTGGGAGTTTCTGGGTCTTTAACGAGTTTTTCTCCCTTCCTAGGATTTGGGCAACAGGAATTATTTTGTTCCACTTCCCAAGGAATGTTTCTATAATGTCAAGAACTTTGAAGTTTTGGTTTTTTTTAATGTATTTAGTACAGGGTTTACAGGGTCTCACTACATAATTGCACTGGGATTGCAGGTGCTCGCCACCACACCCAATCTCAGTTATTGTCTCAGTGTGCCCTGGGGGCAGGGCCGGCAGGACAAGCGTGGGGATTGTGAAGTTTTTTTTAAAGTTCTTTTGTTTATTTAAAAATATCCAAACAGAAAATTAAAATAGCTCTGAATTTTTTTTTTAAGAAATGTATTTTCTTTTTGAGTGCTCCATGATGAAATCAGTCTTAATTTCAGTTCAACTAGTGTGTAAAAACACACAGTGAGTGATTATTAGTCCCTGAAGGAGGGAAGACAGATGGAACCCAGAATGGAATTGGCTTTATGATTAATTGAATCCTTGAGAAGTTGAATAGAGTTAGAGTTGACTTGGCCCAATCAGTGCCTTGAGAGATAATCGGTGCCATCCCAAGCCTCGGAGAAGAAAGGGTCACAATAACCCAGATTTATCCTCTATTAAAATGGATTGGATATATGCACCAGACGGTTCCCATTTTTAAACCACTGATGCAGGATAATTGGAATGGAAACAAACAAGATTAGAACTAGATTACAGGTATTTGTGCAAGTTGCCTCCTAAATCAATCAGAGTCCATGATTTGTTCTGCGGGTGCGTTGTCATTAGAGTGAATCACTAGAACTCAGACACATCTGGAGCTGTCCAGCCAGGAGCTGAAGAGGGAAGAGGAAGGAGGGGGAGCTAAAAGCTGCCTGGAGTTGGGAATTAGGGGTTGCTAGCTCTAGAGTGCTTTTCTGTCTTTTTTGGCATAAGTCTTCCACAGAGAATTTTAATCTAATTTTGCTCTTTTTTTCTTCTCTCCAGCAGGGATGCATAATATACAGATTTAAAATGACTGCCTTTTCTCTATAGTGAATAGATGGATGTGTTCTTTTTTAACACTTGGATCAAACAGTCACCTAGAGCAACTGCTGCTCTGAGATCAGGGAGAAGGCCTGATGCTATGTGGGACTGCACTCACGCTTAATTACCGAAAACATTAGGTGGTGGGTGCCCTGATACCTTGCCAGAGGGCCTGTTTATTAGTGTAGAGCATTGTCCAGGGAGTGAGAAAGCCTGGGTTTTACTTTCACTAGTGGGCTACTCTTTATAGGCTAATAGTTGAAGGAAGAAGCTCAAATTCTCTCCCAGGTCCTGATCACCACTGATCTTCAGCCATGGTCAGGGATGGAATGTGAGGCCTCTGCCCCTAAGAGACTGTATTTCACCCTGAGCTCAGGAGTGTGGACATGTGGGACACAGTCTCAGATCTATGAGCAGCTCATTGATATTATCATTTTACTTCTCTGGGCCTTTAACTCCCTTTTTGCTAAGGGAAAAAAATAAACCTAGGAATATGAGGTTCTTGCTGGCCTGAAAAGCTTGTCACTGAGTTCTCTCTCTCAGGGGCTGTGGCCATGAGTATAGACCCATACGAAGCTTATCTCATAGGCAAGTTTCACCCTTACCTTTGAACTATGCTCTCCCTCTCCTCACTTCATTTTTCCATTTTGAGCTCCTGTGAGTCAGGCTGCAGGCAGCTCATTTGCATTGGAGTCAGCCAGAAGGAAAGCGGCTTGAAGTCTACTTTCATTTTGCCGTGGGAGGTGTTTTCCTGTTGAATTGCTAACCAGGCAGGTCAGTGGGAATCAAGGGATCTCACTTATCCCTAGATGGAAACAGTATAGCCGAGCATCTCAGAAGGAGGTTAAAAAGAAAAACGAAAAAAATTAAAAGGGGTCAGAGACAAAATCTTCCTTGTTTACCTTTTTCAACTCTGGCACTTTCTAGATTTAAAGTACAGGCTTTGTCTCCAAGGGAAGAGCAGGTGAGAGTTTTTTAGTCCCACATCAAAGATAGCAAAACCTACAGCCATAGCACGCCATTTCCACACCATCCTGCCCTGCCATTACCATGGCCTCAATACCTGCTTTGGGTGTAGTTCCTTCTGCTGTCATTGTGTCAGGCACACAGGAGTTTAATTTGGTTCTTTTGCTGGTGTCCCCTTTGTTTTTTTAATTTTTATTTTTTTATGAAACCGGGGTTTGAACTCAGGCCCTTGCGCTTGCCAGGCAAGTGCTTACTCTACTGAGCTATCTCCCCTGGTGTCCCTTTTGTAAAGAATAGTACCTGAAGTGTTTCTATTTCTCCTGTGCCTGATACAGGCTTTATTCTTGTAAGCATCTTGTCCTTTTTCATCTCAGCCTCAGTGTTTCATTTGCTATCCCTTTACTTGAGGCCCCAAGAGCAGGTAGTGCTCAGGTTTTCCCTATGGATGTTGTTGAGGTATGAGTAATGATTGGCAATTCCAATCATGTCTGTGTCTGATTCTCTGGAAGTTAGAGCCTCAAGAGTATAGAGAAGAGGGAGAGTTGGTGGTGCTACCAGTCTTGCTTGGGAATGAGTGATCTTTGGCATCCACGGTCTAAAGAGCTTTATTTTGCACTTGAGCCAGAATCTTACCATCCATCTGCTTAAGTACTATTTCTCATAGACTCTTGGAAGTGATGCTGCTTTATTCAGTGACTAGCAGATAGGCTAGACACTTTGCCCTGTTGGTTATATAAGATAGAGGAGACATTAGTTAATGTCTTTCTTAGCCTTTGATTACTCAGACTCAGTTGGATCCTGTCTTCTGGGCCAAGGGAGTGTTCTAGCCACTGCTACTAATCCTTCAACATAGCTCACTGTGACAGAA
>PVKA01008361.1:63086-73451 GCA_004027165.1 Ctenomys sociabilis
AGGCTTACCTTGAGCTCACTTTGCAGCTGGAACTCACAAGGATCCTCCTGCCTCAGCCTCCCAAGTTCTGGGATTACAGGCGTACACCACCACATCCCGCATCACTCTCATTCTTATTCAATTTCTGCAAAGCCTTCTTATTCTTCTTTTCCTCCTAGAAGTATGGTTCCCTCTTGTGCTGGGATAGATGTCTCCTCCATAGGGAGAGCTGGAACATGAGAGACCCATTAGTATAGAATGAGAGACTGACAGAAATAAATTTAGGTACACATCTCCTCACGTCTGTTTTTCTGTTTTGTTTTGAAACCAAGTCTCACTATGTAGTTCAGCTGGCCTTGATCTCACTGTGTAACCCAGGTTGGTCTTGAACTTGCAGTGGTCTTCTTTCTTCAGCCTCCCAAGTGCTGGGGATTGCAGGTGTGTTCCACCATACCTGGCTCCTTTCTATTTTTTAATATTTTTTTGATGGGGTCTATGTAATTCAAGCTGTCTTTGAACTTTTACTGTTGTAGCCCAGGTTGGCCTTGAGCTTATAGCGACCTTCCTGCCTCAACCTCCCAAGTGCTAGAATTATAAGCATATGGTACTATACCTAGTTTATAATTTTGAGACAGTGTCTCATTAAGTTGGCTAAGATGATCTTGAACTTACAATGTAGCCTCAGCCTCCTAAGTAACTCAGATTAGTGTACCACAACATCTGGCTTCTGTATGTCTTATGGGATAAGATGTACTTATCCTTGCCCTCCTTCCTTCTCAGTATGGCACTCTGTCCTCTGTATTACTAGACAAATGTGATTCTTGCTGATAAGCGGAGGATTAAGCCAAGTAGCTTGGCTAAGGGCATCCCTCTGAGAAAGAAGTTTTTTGGAATAATACCTGATGCCACACACTTCCATGTGTGTTTTATTAATAGGTAACTTTGTCTGCTAAACATCCCAAAACAGCCATGCTGGGGAAGCCTTTGGGGAGCACACATGCCATCCAGGGATGCAGAGGAACTCACTGACTTGTACAGTGACTTTGGCTTCTCATGCCCTTACCTGGAAGTGGGAAATACTCCCCTGTGTCTGCTGTAGCCAGAGAGTATCCCTGCAAGATGCTGTGATTATTTTGGAAGAAACATTTTCTGTCTCTGCCAGTTGTTGTTATTAATAGTGACACTTGAAAATCGATAGGTAACCACTCTGTGGGGCTGCACATAATGCCTGCACCTATTAGTTTTCCAGTTGATTTTCACCATTTCCTCTTGTGGGGAGGGCCTTCGCTATATACCTCACTGGAGTTTAGAAGGCTACTGTGGAGGGAATGAACTCAGCAGGGACCTTCGAACTAGACAGATGCATTTGGCGGCTGTGCTTGTTGCCATAGCACATAGACTTGAAGAAGCCAGCTCATTTGACAAATGTTTACTGAATTTCAACTCCTCTATGCCCTTAGAGGATAGAAAAATGTGTTTGGCATAGTTACTGCCCTCAAAATGTTTTAGAGTCTAGACCAAGATATGAAGAATGTTTATATATAAGAGTACCTACAATATTTTAGGCGCTGAGCTAAGAGATTTATTACATTTTTCTTATTGGCTCTGGCCAGGCAAATACAATGACGAAGTAAGTATGATTACTATTTCTACTATGCATGAAGAAACTGAGGCTGAAAGTTTAGTTCTTGCCTAGGGTCACATAGCTAGACTTTGTCAGAGCCAAGATATGAAGTAGGCAGTGACTTGAAAGCCACCTCTTACCACTATGCCATGCAAAGCAGTGATAAATATTGAGAGTATGCACATGAGGTGGGGATGAGGTAAGAGGCAGGCAGGCAGACAGGCAGACAGGCAGACTTGATTTCATTAGCTCCTTAGTCCCATGAAATGACCTTTGACCAATATACCCTTTATGAAGTTGACTATGCTTGTTGCTAGAAAGAATAAGGATTTCCTCTCTGTTTTTTGACACAATGAATTTTGATTTTGTTTTGAGACAAGGTTTTGCTATGTAGTTCAGCTTTGCCCTAAACTCACTTATGGAGCCTTGGCTGGTGTCAAACTTTCAGCAATCCTCCCACCTCAGTCTCCCAAGTGCTGAGATTATACAGATGTGCACCACCATGCCTGGCTGATACAATGAATTTTGGGACCTCTATAATTGAATTGTCTAGTGGAATCATCCACTCATTTTGCCCACTCATCACCAAGGCCTTCTTTAGGGCCTTTTGAGAATATGAGTCCTCAGGCATGAGTGCCCATCTCAGTTTGCAGTACTGGACCTGAGATGCTTTTTATAAGAAATCTCCTTATTGCTATAGACAGGCATCCAGGGTGAAACTCTGAAGCAAGTGTGAGGCTGCCATGGCAGCATTAGACCCGCTATACTGGTAGGAGAGTTTACCTCTTGTTCCCAGGCACAGGAGAGTCCCTCAGCCATTGGGGGTCAGGCACAGTATTATTAGCAAGCAATCCTTTATCATTTATTCAGCCACTTTAAAAATAGATACCACACTTTCTTTTTATTTTTATTTATTTATTTTTTTTTAATTTTTTTTTTTTTTTTTTGGCAGAACCAGGGATTGAACTCAGGCCCTTGTGCTTGCAAGGCAAGCCCTTATTCTAATAAGCTATCTCCCTAGACCCCACACTTTCTTTTTAATTGGCACTATTTGTCATCCTCTGTCCTTTGCTTTTCACTGAACTGTTCATGAATATTTATTTGCCCTCACAGAGGCAACTCTCTACATGTATGTATGTGTGTGCATGTGCAGCGTGTGTGTGTGTGTGTGTGTGTGTGTGTGTGCGTGCACGTGCGCACGCGTGCACGTGCTTGCCTCAGAAACTCTGCTTTTCCTTCCTTTACTATCAGAAATGTGACACAGGGCTGCAGGATGTAGTGGTAGATCACATGCTTAGCGTGTGGAATGCCTTGGATGCAATCCACACTATTGGAAAGCCACCTCTTACCACTTGAAAAAGTGGTGACATAGTGCAAGTCAAGGACTGCAAGAGCAGGACCCATTTCTTTGATGCTGCAGCTCACAAGCTTCCAGATCTCTGTTCTGAATCCCTGCTTGTCTGGTTCCTTACCCTTCTCCCTGCTCTGGGACTCTGAGCAGATTCTATGTCCAAACTGCCTACCTTGTTCAGAACTCAGCCAACCCTGAGCTCCAGTACTGTGCTTCCAACCTCTGCCTGACTGGTGAAATGCCTCCTTGGGAAGTCAAGTAAGGATTCTTGAGGTACTTGATTCCTGAGGTACCTTGGCATGAACATTCAGCTTTTCAGACACTTTTTTTGTTTTCTTGGCAAAGTCTAGGTAAGGGAAGTACGGGGGCAGTTTTTACCTCCTCAGTAAAGCCATTGCTTGCTTGCCAGTCACACTGACATACAAGCCCTGCAGTTTTGAAAAACAATCTTAGAGCCCCTCTGAGGGACACTGTGCTGAGCTAAGGACTGTGGAGGAAGCTTCCATGTTGTGTCTGGGCCCCTCTGCCTGGGTTGTCCCTGTTTCAAGCCATTGTTCTGTCTTTAGTTCTCCAGGGTAACTAAAAGAGGATGACTGCCTGAGCATTTAAATGAAAGTGTAGATTATGGATGATGTGTGCTTCTTAGATGTGTTCCATTTAAGAATCCCCTGTACTTTCCCCATGCTCTGTGGAAGACTACATTCTCTAATAGATTCTCTAGACCAGAAGTAAGTCTTGGTTATTGTCATCCTCTTTACTCTTGCCTCTTGGCAAGGAAGTCCTCTCTTTTAGCCTATCCAAGCATGCACCTCTTCTGGCCTTATTTATTCAAAAATATCTTGAGTACCTACTATGTGTCAGGTGCTTTGTTAAACTGTGGATGCAGTGGTGAAAGGGCTTTCTTCCTACATGGCTTATCTTCTAATTCAAAATTAATTGTTAAAAGTACATCAAAAGTAAATACTTTTCATGCTTCAAAGGATACTGCAAAGAAAGTGGAAAAGATAACTGATAGAATAGGAGAAAAACTTTATGTTACATTTCAGATAAGAGACTTGTACCTAGAATATAGGGAAAGTGTTTGCAACACAACAACAAACATACTAAAAACTTAGTTTAATAAGAGTAAATATAACCCATTATTTAAAAGTTAGAGAAAAGCCAACAGTCCAAAGAAGATATAATAGGATATACTCACTAAGATGGCTGTTACCAAAAGACAGATACTAACAAGAACTGACAAAGATGTACAGAAAATTGGAACCCTCAAGGGGAATATAAAGTTGATCCAGCCACTTTGAGAAATACTCCAGTGATCCTGCAGAGGAGAGTTACCATATGATCCAGAAGTTACTCCCAGGCATATACACCCAAGAGAAGTGAAAACATGTTAGTATAGACAGTTAACTTAGGTAGAAATATTCTAGGCAGTTAGATAGGGCAGAAGATGAGAACACATAATGACTGTGGTGGGAGGCATGCCTGTCAAAGGCCAGGCCTCAAGATAAAGGCGGAATCACTGACCTACATGCCTTCCCACAGAATAAACAATAAATAGAAAATTGTACTATAGGAGGTCAGGGAGATGGCTCAGTGGAATAAGCACTTCCCTAGCAAGCACAAGGGCCTGAGTTCAATCTCTGGTTCCACAAAAAAAGAAAGAGAGAGAAAGAAAGAGAGAGAGAGGAGAGAAAGAAAGAAAGAAAAAGGGAAAGGAAAGGAAAGAAGGAAAGGAAAGAAAAGAAAAGAAAGAAAATAAATTGTACTGTAATTGGTATCCCTTGGTCCAGGAAAGTATAGCTAGAGATCAGTCACTGAGTGAGTGCCAAGACCTCATGATCCATCTCTTTCCAAAGGTCTTTATTCTTTTCATGTACATTGCTTTCCTATTGAATCAGTATTACACAAGTGGTTATACTTGTAATCTTATTAATTGATCATAGTTTTGACCCATGTTGTACCCACCTCATGATTACACTGTGTAAAACTTCCTTTGAGAAGTGGGTGTGAGCAACCTTGGATTCCCCCCTTCCTCTTAGGAGCTATCTCTCTCAATAAAATTTTCCTACTCTTAAACTCTATTGTTCCTTAGAATTCATTCTTTGATTTTGGGGAACACGGACTTGGTGTATCTGACACCTACCAGGTTGAAAATTTTATTTATTTCCCTTGTATCAGTATATCCATATAAACATTCATGAATATGCACAACGTCATTATTCATATTCCAGTCCCAAGGAAATGTCCATCAATGATAAATGGATATATATAGTGTATATCCATATGATAACTTATTACTTGACAATAAAAAGAAATTTTATTGTCAAGTAATAAGTTATTGAGATGGTAGATCTAATTATACCTCAAATTACTCCTACATGCTATGAAACAACATGGTTGAAAGTTGTATAGATGAAATAAACACACTAAAGATACCAGTCACAAAGGTCTATATCTTGTATGATTCCATTTATACAAAATGTTCAAACTACAATAGATTTATAGAGCCAGGATATAGATTAGTCATTGCCTGAAGGTGGGTGAGATGGGATTAGGGAGAACAGCAGAGTGACAACAAATAGGTTCAGGGTTTTGTGGGGAGAAGGTGAGGAAAATAATTTTAAATTGATGGTTGAAATAGTTGCAAAATTCTGTGAACATACAGGAAGCTGCTGAATTGTATACTTTAAGTAAATCTTGTGATATATGAATTATACCTCAAAAAGCTATTTTCAAAAGCCAGTTAAGAAATGCAATGAAAAAACAGGATTACAGTGTAGAGAATTTCTTTAGATGAATAAGTTATAGAGGCTTTTCTGAAGTGAAACCATTCTAGCCTCAGTATAAGTGGCGTCAACCATACACACATTAAGCTAGAATTTTCCCAAGCAGAGGAAGCAGCCAGTTCAAGGGCCCTAAAATAGGACAAGCTAGGCCAGTCACCAAAGCAGCCAGAGGCCACTTGGGTCAGAATGGGCAGAGCCAGAGTGATTAACAAAAAAAGAGAAATTGAGCAAGTCATCAGTCTGCCTGGAGACTAGGTAACTTATATTTGGATTTTATTCTAAGGGTAATGGGAGGCCACATTCAGTTTTTAGTAAGGGAAATAACAAGATTTGTCTTCTTTTTTAAAAAGTAAAACCTCTGGTTGCTTTGTGGAAAGGAACTCTTAGTGTTTTCAAAATACAGAGACCTCCAGCCCTGTTATCTTACACCTGTCATGGTAGGAAATTTTTCTTGGTGTCTAGCTGAAGTTATCTGCTCTCACCAAGAGATGGTAGATCTAATACCTGAGATAGCCCTCAGTTTCTGGGAAGAATTATTACTTACCAGATTAGGAAGTGGAGTCAGAATGCTTCATGTCTGTCCAGGGGTTTGGATACATTTCATTATGAGAGTATGGCTGTCCAGACGTACAACAAGGATGTCTGCCTGATTTTCCAGTGCTGGGGCCATTTCCAGCTATAGCCCTAAGATACTGAGTAAAGCAATCCTGTCTCCTTCATTAGCTAGCAGCACACCCACTTCCTTCCTTTGAGGTCTGGAGATGTCTGGAGGGAATAAACCACACAGGTGCTATGTTGAAGTCTTACAATCCTGTGACAGTTTGGACAGACTTTTTCATGGCTCCATGGGGGCTCTTGAGAGGCTATATAATGTGATTTAGAATATAAGGCAGAAGCTATATGGCCTGGCTTTGACTCTGAACTCTACCACTCATGTGCTCTGTAACCTTGGGCAAGTTGTAAAATCTTTCAGGCAGTTTCCTTATCTATTAAATTGATATAATAGGGTTGGTTGTTTGTAGGAATAAATTTGTTAATGCATATAAATTATCTAGAACAGCACCAGCAAGTAGTGCTCAGAGAGTATAAACTATTATTACTACCTTTTCTTTGTCCCCTCAAATGTTTTTTAAAGAATCAGCTCAGAAGGGAAGGTGTGCTTCTCTAGGAAAGGAACATTGCCATTAGAGCCTTGCTTGTTCTGAAAATGTTTCTTCTAAGTTTCAAACATATTATTTCTTCTAACTATATAAGCACTACATGCTTAGTATAAGCTTTTTTTTTTTTTTTGCTAGTACCTGTTTGCAATATATAGTAACCTGATGAATACTTTCATCATGGGGAGTTGGTACATACACATATTACATTTCTAGTGCTTTTTGCTTTCCCTTTTTCTCCCCTCTTTTCCTCCTCCCTCCATCCCTAAGTTCCCTTCTCATCTGCAAAAAGTCTCCTTCCCTGTTTCTTATTGTTTATCTTTTATTTTGTTCTTTAAATTATTTACACTTTGGATTTCTCATATAAGAGAAATCATGCATCATTTAACCTCCTGTGTCTGATGATTTATTTTGCTTAACATTCTGGTCTCAAGGTACATCCATTTTCCTATAAATAACTCAGATTTATTCTTTATGATTGAGTAGTACTCCATTGTGCATATACCCGCATTTTCTTTATCTATTCATATGCTGATAGATATATAGGCCACATTCAAGATTTAGCTAATGAGTTGGGTAGACTATAAACACGGGTATACATGTATCCTTGTAATATGATGTCTTTAACTCTGTTGGGGAAGATAGTCAGAAAAGGTATAGCTGTATCAAATGGAATTTTTTTTTTTTTTTGTCTTTTTGAGACAGGGTCTCACTATGCAGTTCAGGCTGGACTTAAGCTCACTTTGTAGCTCAGGCTGGTCTTGAACTCACAACAATCCTCCTGTCTCAGCCTCCCGAGTGCTGGGATTACAGGCATGCGCCATCACACCTGGCCCTTCAAGTGGAATTTTTAATTTTAATTTTATGAGGAAGCAGTATGGAAATACTGATTTCCATAGTGGTTGTGCTAGTTTACATTCTCATCAATAGTAGAAAGGTTTGTTTGTTTCCACAACTTTGCCAGCATTTTTTTTTTTTTTTTTTTTTGGAGTTGAGTTCTTGATAATCTTACTGGAGTAAGATTAAATCTCAATGCTGTTTTTGGTTTTTTGACACAGGGTGTGTTCATTACTTTTCTCATTGCTAAGACAAAATACCTGATGACCAGAATTAAGAAAGGGGTAATTATATTTACCTCACAGTTTGGGGAAGTTTCAGTACATACTCAGCTGGCTCCAAGGCAGAATGCCACATGGCAGAGGGCAGCAGTTCATTGCAACAGGGAGCAGCCAAAGGAGCAAGAGCAAAAAGGGAGGAGCAGGGGAAAGCAAGTCTCTTCCTTTATATTGCATGCAGGTGACCTACCCCAGGATGGATGTAGTACTCACACCATAATCCCAGCATTGGACCATGAATGAATCAAAAACTCTAAAGCCTGCCCCATGACTGCATGAGGCTTTGGGGAGACAGCTGGACACAAGCCATAACACAGGGTTTTGCCATGTAGTGTAGGCTGACCTTAAACTCATTATGTAACCCAGGCTGGCCTCAAATTTGCAGCAATCCTCCTGGCTCATCCTCCCAAGTGCTGGGGTTACAGGTATGCCCCACCATGCCTGACCTCAGCGTTGTTTTGATTTGCATCTATCTAATGACCAAAGATGTTGAACAATTTTTCATGTACTTATTGTCCATTTGTACTACTTCTGAGAAGTGTCTATTCATTTCAGTTGCCTATTGTTTGATTGGATTTCTTCATTGGGGCTCTACCGGTTCTCACTATGTAGATTCTCATAGTAATTCTCTTGTTTTTAGCCTCCTAAGTACTGAGATTACAGGCCTGAGCCACCATGCTGTCTTAGTTACTCTTCTCTCATTGCTGGGACAAATGCCTGACACCCAAAATGAAGGAAGGAAAGGTTTACAGTTACTGCATGCTGCAGTCCAACTCTGCTGGCTCCAAGGCAGAGGGGCACATGCAGAGAGCATCAGTTCATGGGGCCAGAACAGCAACAATAACAGCAATCGCTGCAGAAAGTCTGTCTCTCTGTCTCTTATATTATATGCAGGCTGGAGGAAGTACTCACACCCATAATCCCAGCAGTACTAAGACCCATAATCCCAGCCTTGGATCATATTCCCAGTGGATCATGAGTTAATCACAAACTCTAGAAGTCCCCACTCCATGACCACATGAGGCTTTGTGGGGACAATTAGAAACCATAACACATGCCATCTCAGCAGGCCCCAGAGGTGCAGCCAGCATGGCACAGCAGCTGCATTCTGCCTAGGCAGGCTCTTCAGTCCACTGCACTATCTGGCCAGCCCTGGTGGAGTTGGGGGAGCTTAAGTTTTTTGAGTTCTTTATATATACTAGATATTAGTCTGAGAAGTAACTGGCAATTTTTTTTTTTTTTCATTCTATAGGTTGTCTATCCTTTTAGTTGTTTCCTTTGCTGTGCAGAAGCTTTTAATTTGTTGGTTCTTGGAGTTATTTCTTATATAGTTAGGGTTCTGTCCAGAAATCTTTGCCTAAGCCCATGAGTCAAGAGTTTCACCTAACTTAGTTTCTAGAAAAATCAGTGTTTTCTGTTTTAATATCTAGGTCTTTGATCAATTTTAATTTTATTTCGGTACATGATGATTCATTTTAGATTCATTTTTCTGTATGTGGTAACTAGTTTTCCAAGCACCATTTGTTAACAAGGCTATATTTTCTCCAGTGTATGTTTTTGGGTCTTTTGTCAAAGGTCAGATGGCTGAATGTACCTGGGTTTGTTTCTATATCCTCTATTCTGCACCACTGATCCATATATCTATTTTTATGTCACTACCACACTGTTTTTATTATTGTAACTTTGTAATACAACTTGAAGTCCAGAAATGTAGTGCCTCCTGCTTTATTCTTGTTGCCTAGGAGTGCTTTTATAAAATTATTTCAGCTGCTCACTTGCAAAGTTTGTCGTGACTTGGCTTGCATGGTAGCAGAGTTCTGCAAGCCCACTGTAGCACACATACGATAGACTCACCACCACTGATGTAGTGTATTCACCTTGTCTTCTGTGTCTGATACTCATGTGTTATGGTTTACATCTAGATGTCCTGATAGAGGCTCACGCACCAGTAGGCAAGGTATTGGAAGAGGACTGAGCCCTTGGAGCACCATAGCACTTGCTAGTAGGAGATGGGTCTTGGTCCCAGGTGGTGGAGACAGGTCCCTCCCTTCTCTGCTTTCTGGTTTCCATGAAGTGAACAGCTTTCTTCCGTCCAGGCCCTTCTGCCATACTGTTTCTGTGTTTAAGCATGCCAGAGATGTATGGAAACTTTCTGAACTATAAGCCAAAATAAGCCTCTTCTCCTTTAAATTGCAGGTGTCTGGTATTTTTGTCACGACAACAGGAAAAGTGACTAAGACATCATGCTTTCCATTGAATTTTTTTATATCAACTGTTTCTGCTTTTTTTTTTCTCATACTAATTTTTTCCCAGAGTGATCATTCACTTCAACTGTTCTTCTTCTTCTTTCTTC
>PVKA01008362.1:0-11421 GCA_004027165.1 Ctenomys sociabilis
TTAAAGAATGACTGTTTATTATTTTATGTAGGACATGCTTTTAGACCTACTCTAGAAGAACAGAATGCAGCAAAAGATAGAGTAGTAATGTCCACACATATTTACTCTGAAATTTCTGTGGTGACTTGTTAGCTGTATTAGCACAAAGCTACTCTAGTATAATGTAAGAGGTTTTCTGCACAAGAACTCTTTAATGAGGAACAGAAAGAGGAAATATGTTCTGGAAGTGAATGGGTTCATTCCTGGCAAACCTTTAGAAGGCAAGTATTCTTGCATAACCATGTAAGTGGTACTTCATGAACCAGAACTGTATAAACTGGCCCCCCTTGGAGTTAGAAACAATGAGGAGATAAATATTTCTTGTTCCAAAGTGCTGATTCTGTATGATTTATCATGTGACAATACATAACAGTGTGCTAATGCCTCCTTGTATAAGGTTTTGATCAGTTCAGGTTGTACACAGAGGAACCACTTGTGTCTGGGAATTATCTCCTGGGTTTGCACTTCCAGTTTTCCAGTTATGTAGTTTTGCAATAGGTCAAATGAAGAAGTGAATCTGATAAGCCAGAATGATGAAGTGTCTTGGGGTAAGCAGAGTATCTGGAAGATCCCTAGGCCACAGTGCTCTGCCTTTCCATTGTTTTCTCTTCAAATTGATATTATTCTCAGCACATTCTACTACCATTACTCATAACTCCCATTAATGTGCTGATTCCACTGTTAGCTTTTCTTTGATGGCAAAAGTACAGTTACAAGAGGGACTTACCCCTGAGCTGGTGAATGCTTAGTGGGGAACATAGTGGCTACTTAATGGGTAGCTCAGCAAGGGTAAGCCTGGCAGCTCTGGCTTTGTTTCATGTCTGCATTATCCTAAAACTTTGGGTCAGATTATTGCTCAGTCCTGAATTAAAACATAAAAATCGGCTTAAAATTGTGCATGATATGAAGTGTATTTGACCTGCATTTATCTAGCCCAAGATTATGAAGGCTAAACTCACTTAGCTTAGCTTACCCAATTTCAAGATAGAAAACACAAAGATAATAGCAACTAAAAGTAATTTTCTGGATTTGCAGTCATGTTGAATTTGTCAGACATCCTGTGGCCAGCATTTCATTCAGACACCCAGTGCAATGGCTACAATCTCTGGTCATTTTCCTAAACATGCATCCTCCCTGGGTTCCAAGAAAAACAGAGCTTTACATATGCAGATCACCACATGATGGAATCTCTCACCTCAAAGTCAGGAACAATTTTCCCACTACAAGCACTAGGCTGTCTCCCTCAGCATAATCCATCAGCTCTTAGAGGAGCAGATTTGCACCTTCCAGTGGTGATGGAGTCCCAGAGCCTTAAAACATGAGTCCTGAGAGACCAGTCATCCAGACCCCAGCTGGACCAGGGCTACCTGCTCTACGAACTCACAGCTCAAAGCTGTGAAATCCTCACTTCCTACCTTTGTTTTCCTTTTCTATAAAACGGCAAAGTTTCTTCCAGGCCTTCAAAGATGTCTTGAACTATTTTGGCCATATTTCCTGCCATGGCCCATCTGATGAAGCTCCTTTCATGCCATGAAAATAAGTGTGTCTGTGAGTGGCATTTTGTGATCAATACCTGAAGCTCATGTGCTGCAGATTGCAGAGCAGGGGCTTTTACTTTAAAGCTCTTGTAGCATAGTTATTGACAGTTCCATATGTTCTGAAAAATGTTCCTCACATGACTTCTTAAGTCTAACTACATTTTGTGTTTTTTATTGATATGTGCCATTGTTTCCCCTCCTCTCCTTTCTTTTTTATTAATAGAATTATATGGGTAGGAAGTTAGCAGATTTGTGCAGATATGCAATCCTCACTGAACTCATGCAATACTACAAGAAAAATATTGACATTGCTCACAAATTGGTTCTCTGTTCTTTAGTTTTCTACCTTTAAAATGGGGTCATGGCTCTGTGAGTCAATTGCTACAAAAACTGAAATTTCAGGTTAGGGAGACACCTCAGTGGTCTATGTGCCTGCCTGGCAAGCACAGGGACCCGGGTTTGATTCCCTAGTATTGCATGCCATGCGAGCCCCAGAACCCTGGAGCACTGTGCCCGCCACCAAAACTGGGCACACACCTGTAATAGCAGCTCTGGGGAACCTGGCACGGGAGCATCACAATGAGTCCAAGCTGCACGGAGAGACCCTGTACCAAATGCATAAATAAATATCAGTTTTAAAAAATTGAAATCTTATTTTGCATTACTTTGACCCCTACCGATGGTCTGTGATGTTACATAAAACCCATCTGTATGCTGTGCAATTTGCTCCTTATCTGTAAAATGTGATAGTGGGAACCGTATCCATCATTTAAATAAGCATGTGTTGCTGAAAGGTGTTTGCCATTGCACATGCAGTTTTCATATCCATCCCCACTCTCTCCCACATATATGTATGTACACTTATCTGTAATTGCCATCACAGCACAGGAAAAGTGTGTTGCTAATTTTATTACATGGACGGATGCCGCATTTTCCCCATCATCCATGCAATCTTAATTAAGGTTTTGTCAGCTCAATAAAAATTTTTGTATTTCCAACATAGTAGATGAGAAGTCTGAATCTAGTGACCCGATTCTTGAAAATAAATAATGAAGAGCTGAAACATAATGAGGCATAACAGGTGGCAAATAAGGAGCCACATAGTTGATAAACAGAAAAACAAAACAAAACAAAAAGCAATCACTGTCATCTGCTTTCTCTGTAAGGGAAACTAAGAATCTCAGGAGAAACCTAGACTGTGGACAATGCTATGCACGATAGTTAAGAAGGGAAACTACAGAGGCTGGCCAGCTGTACTGGGCTATTCTATCAGGCAGAGAGGGACTGAGGGAACACAATGCACCATGGGTAGGAAGCAGTGCGTTTGTAAATTACATCTGAATTCCTTACACAGTGGCCTTACATGCCTCTGACAGAATATGACAAGTACTGGCTGCTGAGTTACTTTTTACTGTGGAGAAATCATTCATTTGCTTGGCATTGCTCTCTCACAAAAGGGGCTTCTGTTGCCTCACCTTTGCAGTTTGAAAATTTATAGTGGAATTAAATTCGACTACTTATTGTGGCTGTGTACCGTGTTAAACTAGCATTAATCACAAAGGCAGAGAATAGAAAGGAATGATTTCAATGCTCCATCTTTCTGTAACTGAAAAGAAGCAGAAATCCAAGAGCACAAATGAGAAGAATGGGGACTAGACAAAGGCCGGAGGAGACAAGCTACATATTTAGTCATTTTATGTTCAAGTTGTAATAAATTGCTCAGCAATTCAGAGAGCATAGATTGAATTTGTAGTATATTATATTGAAAAACAAAGGCAAATTTTGATTATGTAGTGCTATTACTTCTATGGATAGCAGTATTGCTGGCAATTTTTTTTAAAAAAGCCAGAAAAATACCCCAGTTGGGAGTATTGCAAAAAAGAGTGATGTTTTTCCTAAGAGGATGCATTTAGCTCCCTCACTTGGTTACAGTGAGGTGGAAAAAGTTTGTCTTGAAAGACATCTGGATTTTTACCAGACCTGCCAAGTACTGCTTCATGTTTTAGTGGAGTCTAAACAGGAGAAATCCATTTCCTCTCCTTCCAAACAGCAACATTCCCTGACGTTGTTAAGCAACAAAGAAAGGCACAAGTGGCGTGGCACCACGTGGCTGGCCGTGCCTCATTTTCCTTCCACAGCTGGTCCTCTTCACTGAGTTATCTCACTGGGCTCTCTCTGTTCTGTTTTGAGTACGATCCCTTCTATACTCCATTACCATTGTGGTATCCTTGATATTTTTTTCTGTACTTAGAACAGCACATACACTGCTTTGTCCTTCCACAGTCTCTGAGCAACTACAGCCATGCCTCAGAGCTCAGAACAATGGAACAAGTTTTCTTTAGTAAAAAGAATCCTAGGAAAGCTCTCTCTCTCTCTCTCTCTCTCTCTCTCTCTCTCTCTTTCTTTCTTTCTTTTTCTTTCTTCCTTCCTTCCTTCCTTCCTTCCTTTTTCCTTCCTTCCTTTCATTCTTTTTTCTCTATTTAGTACAGGGTCTATAGGGTCTCACTACACAGATCAGACTCATAGTTATCCTCCTGTTTTCCGTGTCCCAAATGCTGGGATTACAGGCATGCATCACCAGGTCCAGTCTCATTTGCTGTCTCAGCACACCCTGGGGGAGGATCTAGCATGGCATTAAAATAACTTTTCTTTTTTTTTTTTTTTTGTGGAATCCTCAGGGATTGAACTCAGGCCCTTGTGCTTACCAGGGAAGTGCTTATTCTACTGAGCCATCTCCCCAGCCCAGAACAGCTTTTCATAAACAGATTTTCATAGTTTTAATTTCTCTTATGATAATAATAAAATGCTTTTATATAACATATATTTATGTATACTTATGTAAAATCAAAATCTTGGGTGTCAGACGCCAAAAGTAATGAATTACCTCAAAGCAATGATAACTTTTCCCATGGATATAAGACAACAGAAAAAATGCTGTTTTAATGAAAAGTTGTTCTGTTTTGGGTCCAAATTCATTTCAAATTCAGTATTTTGCTATGCAGTAGTTATATTACTAAAGAACTCTTAACAATTACCTAATCTTTGAAGGCTTGATTAATTAATTAAAAATATATATTGCCATGGAAACTAAAAGTTCATCAGTTCCCAAAAGCAATCTAAAATTTAAAGACCCACTTCAGATTTATTTGTATTTGGACACTTTCTTCTATTCCCTGTTTTAGCCTCAAGGGAAAGAAATACATGCAATCGCTATGTATTGTTCTTATTCCAACTGATACATGTTTATTTACTGCAGTTTCATGCAAAAATGAGAGACCATCAGAAGACTGTTCTCTTGTAAAAGTCCCTTTGAAAATCAAACATTCAAAGAAAATCTTTGTAGATTTAAGGAAAATGTCTTTCTTATTTTGTTTTAGTTCCTCGTTATGGGCAAAATACTTGCTTAGCATTACAGAATTTCTGGGAATTCTGTCATAAAAGCTTTTCCTAATGAGAGATCTAGAAGAGAACTCTGTTCGGTGCCCTATGTCAACCCTACACATATTCAGTCTCAGTTATAGCAGTGGTTTTACTATGGCTCTAAAATGTTTGGTTTCTCTCTAGAAAAAGCCAAACAGAAAGGCATGATAAGATCAGCTAAAATAAACTTCCTTGAGTAACAACTTTGTGTTTGAGTCTGATACTGTTTTCTGGTTCTTTTCTCATACTGATAAGAACGTTGAGCCCATGGATTCAAATGAGTTTCCAGGATAGTGTGATTTTCTTATTTTTCAATACAATGCATGTTTATTTCTTGGCTATTCCTCTGGGAAGGGGCACAGCATTCATTCACATAAATAATTCACATAAATAATTCACTTACATATTACACTGGCTCTTCTGTGGACTCCTGAAAGTATAGAGATCATATAGCATAACTTTTATTTTATCCGAATGAACAAAAGTACTAAATTACCCAAAAGCAAATGGCTAATTGGTGACCCATGCAGAGACAGTCATTTCATTTAAGAAAATTATCACCACTTCTCATCAAAAAGACTGGAGCTAATCTTTCTATCCAGAGGAACAATTAAAATTATTGGGAACTGTTGCTTTGGAGGGTATTGTAGATTATTTTAAAGCACAATTGTAATAACCTATATCACTCATTCAGCCTGCAACTACTACTGATTTTTAACCAATAAGATTAGTATCTGCAGTTTCCAGAGCATATATCACTTAATATATAAGTATTTCAACAGCATTGCATTCTGCCTACTGGAATGCAGTCCAGGCCTTATTACTTCATTACTAATCAAAGGTCTCTCTCTGTCATCCACTAAATATGCTTCACCATTACTGTTATTCATTTAAATATTATTCACTTTATTTGTCTCTAATTTGTCTCACATATGACAACCAGTCTAGGAGGACAAATGATAATCTTTGTAAAAATTGTCCCAAAATGACCAAAAGTTGTTCAATAGCAGTCAGATTTCTGAATGTTTGGGCAATTTCCATCTCAGGACACATTGGAAAGGCTAACTGCACACGTAGCTGACAGTACGCACTGCCCCCTCTGCAGAGACTATGCACACCTTCTACGGTCTAACAGCTTCCAAGTCGGGCACAACTGCAGCTATCTCCTTCTTGGCGTAATCACGCTCTTACAGCCCTCTTCCCTTGAGTAGCTCTCAAGTGCAGGTGATGGTAGCTATTTCTCTTGCTGTATATAACAAGCTCTGAGAAATCTCTTTTGCTTGCTCTCACTTGGGCAGTTTTCATTTATTTCCACAGTTAAAACCACATTGTGACATATTCTGAGACAAATACCTTTTCTTGTTGACGATAATCCATTGACAGATCAGAGGCAAGGCTAACTTACGATGTCTTAGAAACCTGGGAAACTCCTTTGACAAGATCATCATTATGGGCTGGAGGCATGAGTAAACTACACAGAGATGGATTGGCTTCTACCAGTTGCAGGTTCTCTGAGCTTAAGCACTGCTTCTGGTAAAAGGCAAAGGGAATGATCCTATAAGCCGCTTGATTGTGATAAAGTGATGTAATAAATTAATTGCTACAATCTTCCTAGGTATCCCTTTCTTTTTCTGTATCGGAAAATACTTAATCTACATCACATCTCAGTAAGATGCACATAATTATTAGCCTCTTAATATTTTAAATGATTTTAATTGAATTATTGAGAGGTAATCATGATGTAAAACAACCTCATCATGTGGAGAAGCTTTGGAATGAAATCACGCAGTCTGGTGCCCCCGCACTAAGCTCTGACACACTGCGTTTTCTTAGCTCCTGGTGTGAATTCAAGCAAGAATGTAAACCAGCCAATTATCCTCTGTTCAGAAAAACAAATTTCAAAGAACAACATAAAGAGCTGATGACCTTGAGGTTTCTATTTTGTCAATTGATAGGTGCTTGTACAAGGTAACAAAATAGAGTTTACCTTTTCAGTTACAAAGAGACTCTAGAATGTTAGGCAAAATATAGGGAAAATCAAAATATTAGCATAATATTCATAAACACTTTATTGTAGTAGCTGTACAGCCTATGTTACAGTAATATCTTTTCAGCATATAAGGCGATTAAAATAACTTATGCTATTTGTGATGTTAAAGGCACAAAAGTTTATAATGCAGGTTATTTATTAAAGGGTCATTATCCATATGTACAATGTGGTAAACTGAAAAATGAGGGTTTATGTCTAAAAAATTAACCATGCTATTGACAATTTCAGTAAACAAGTTTAATATTTCTGATTCCTTTGTAAATTATGTTGTGTTGTACTCTGTTACCTTTGTGGAACTGCATAGTGTTTGGAATACAGTAACCATTCAATAAAATATTTGAAAATAGATAATCAAGTACATATTTATTTAGAGCAAAAGGTAGAGACAGTACCTTTAGGTAGAAATTGCTGCTGTCTGTCTCTCCTTGTTTTCTCTCTCTGAATTGAATGAAGGACTTTGCACACGGTAGACAAATGCTCAGACCACATCTTGTGTTACTTTAGCTTTTTCAAAGAAAAGGTGAAATGTGACACTGTTTAAAATAAAGCATTAGGATCATCCCCAAATGAGCTATCATTTTAATATGCTAGTAGATCAGATGTGTCACCTAATTATTTTCTTTAAAATTACTGTGCTTTAGGGGCAGGGAGATAGCTCAGCAGTGTAAGCATCTGCATGGGAAGGGCAAGGACCCAGGTTTGATTCCCTGGCACCACGTTCCACGCCTGTCCTTTGAGGAGCCAGCCACCAAGACCAGGCATGGTGGCATATTCCTGTAATCCCAGAACTGGGGAGACTGAGACAGGAGGGTCATTATGAGGCGGAGCTGTATAGCCAGACCCTCTGCCAAATAAATAAGTAAAAGATTTTTTAAAAATTAAGAAGACTGCAATTTTCTAATAACATTTTTAAAAGACAGAGTAACTTCTGAGGTGTTTGAAGATTCAAGCTTTGACTTTTAAATATACACAAGTGTGTGTTTGTGCATATTCACATGAACATAAAAACACATATTCAAAGTTTCTTTCTTTTGGCATTTTCAAATGTCATTTTAATATATTAAATTCTATTATACAATAATAAGAAATCTGTTCCCCCTCTTGAGAAACGTGCTTCAGGGAGCCTGAGTGAATTTTTTGGCTGAAAATACTAAAAATGAGCCAAGTATAATTAAAATAGTTTGATACCAGCAGGAAGTATGACAGAAAATTTCTTTTTGCTGTTTCTAATGCTCTATTTTTTAAAAAAAATGACTAATCTTTTCCATTGGAAGAGAGAATGGGGAACAAACCTCCTAAGAAGAAAAATATTCAAACTATTACAACTTCATTAATTTTGTTTCCTCACACATTGCAAAGACAGTGTGACACAATTTTAAACAACCTGAAGGAAAACCAGGTGGTATTGTGATTTTCAATATCTAGAGAGGAGCATATACATATCAAACTTATTGAAACATCATGAAGTATTATTAAGATTATCTCTCCCCTTTTGCTCCCAGTACTGTAGAATAACTTAAATTTAGTCAAAAATATTAAGATATTGTAATATGTTCGTTCTTTCCATAAATTCTAAGATATTATTTTTTCTAACGCAAACAAATGTATCAAAGGTGCTTTATTCTTTTATCATTTTTAATCAGCATCCTTGATTAATGGAGTCACTCAAGTTTTTAAACTCACAGGGAGAAATAGCTCAGTGGATTAAAGTACATCCAAGCAGGGACAGGGGCCGGGCTTCAATCTCTGAGCCTGCCATGCTGGCCCTGCCCCCAGAGCATGCTGAGATGGCAACTGAACCTGCGCATGGTGGTGCATACCTATAATCCCAGCTCTTGGGAGGCTGTAGACAGGAGGATCATTGTGAGTCGGGTCTAGTAGTGAGACCCTAAACACCCTGTAGACCATTTCCTAAAAATACAAAAAAGAAAAATGCGAAAAAACCAAAAAAGAAAACAACAACAACAACAAATTTTTAAACTCATTTTAATGAGTGTGGCATATATTTCTTATTACACAAGTAAAACATAGGATTTTTTTCTCATTCAGGATTAATGATAATGTCCTATTAAGTCTCTGTAATCCACTGATGACAGCCCATCACCTACAGAACTGATGGCAAAAGGCAGTACTGTTTTTATGTCAATAAGTTTCACAGCAGCCTGTGTATGATGAGTGAAAGAGTGATTGGATGTTAGTGGAGGCACTTAGATATCTCGAGTAGGCAAGAGAATAACATTAATAAAGGAAAAATAGCTATCAAATAAATCTTTAGAAAATAAAACATAAAAATATGAATATATGTTTCATTCATTTTTCTTATAAATTTTAAAGGAAATAAATTACATTTTTAGTGCTGAGGTTTTCTTATAAAATCCTGTTAGGACATATGTTTTACAAACTATCTCTGTCTCCTTAGCTCATATTTGACACGTATTAAACTTTTACTCACTCACCAATGTTCCTCAAATGTATATAGACAATGAATATCAATGAATATCTCATTCTACTTGTTTTATAAGACTGTAGTTTACCAGGCCACAATAGCCAATGTCAATAATTCAAAGGGAATTGACATGGCACACTTTAGATATGAAGCCTGCGAGCCAAGTCTGTTATACTGTCTTTCATTTTCTTCCTGCAATAAAGAGGTGACAACCCTCCTTGGTCGAGCTCACAGGTGAAGTCCTGTATTCCATCTTTGTTTTGCAACATTAAGGTGATGTCGCTTACCTTGTGGCAGCCATGGACATAGCCAGGTGAATTTGAACACCATTTCCCCACTGCACAAATTAAACAGGATTGTTTCTTCCATTTGTGTGCTTCTTCATTGAGTGCATGGACAAAGCCCTATTATCTGGGTAGCATAATAAGGAGGCCAAACTTGCAGCACAAAAGCGTTGCATAACCAAATCAACAATGGAGCCAGTGCTCACAAAAATAGGCTAGGCAATGCAGGTTGAGAACATGAGAGTTGACTATTCCTTATTAGATAGGAGATCTACATATGAATTAGTGCTTCAAAACAAAAGTCCTAAAACATGAAAAATATAGCCCTGTACTATCTGTCAGCTCAAAACCCAAGAATGTGTCTAGTCAACCAAGTGGGTACAATATGTGTAGGATTTATGAAACAAGATTTTAAAATCATTTTCCAGAGAAAAAAAGATAAAAGACAAATACGACACTTTTTTGTGGTACGGGGGAATGAAGTCAGTACCCTGTACTTGTCAGGCAAGTGCTTATTCTACTGAGCTTTCTCCCTGGCCCAAATGTGACACTGTGAAGGAATCGAAAATGTTAGCTAAAATGTGTTTATCAAATAGACTGTAGTATCAATTAGAATTTTTAGAAAAACAAACTAAAAATCTCAGGATGGGTGGAAGTAGAATGATGATGACCAAGGATAATGTCAGTGAATTTAAAGGTAGAAAATAAGAATTACTTTATCTGAACACTAGAGATAAAACAGATCAAAAGTAAAACAGAACTTAGGGACCTGGGGAATGAACAACGTGGTGTTTGTATCATCAAGAATTTCAGGAAGAGCAAAAGAAGGTGACAAAGGTGAAGGCAGTTTTTCAAGAAGTAATGCCTTACGACTCCTCAACTTAATCCAGAAGTATAAACTGCAATAGAGAAACTCAGACAAATTCCATCCCAGACACAACATAAGCAAACTGCTGCACATTAACAAAAATATCTTGAAAACAGCCAGAGAGAAATGATTCATTACCTATCACTACATTTGAACAGCAATTCAAATGACAGCTGTTTCCTCATTAGACACTCTGGGGTCCAAAATAACATATCATAATTTTCCATGTGATTAAAAAAAAGAAATTGTCAGCCCAGAATATTATATTTAACAAATATTCTTCAGAAATGGATTTGAAATGAAGACATGCTCACATGCAAGATATAAGTCATTATAAGCCAAACTGCTGTATAAATCCAACTCAAACAACCTTCTTCAGAGAGAAGACAACGATTTCAGAGAAGGAATTCTGAACATGACTGTTGAAGAATGAACAACAGAAAATATAAAACTATGGGCAAAGAAAAGCTGCCCTTTTTTCCCCTAGATTTTTAAAATTATGCCTCATTATTATTAACAATAAGCAAACGTATTCTCATCTGAGTCTCAATTTTAAAGAAAGTAATTTTAAAGAAAATTATTATGGATGATGTTAAAGGGACCCACAGGTGGAGAATGTAGCTGCATTCTATTTTAGAGGGTGAGCCTCACATTCTAGGTTCTTCTGGTTTGCTACCATTGTTTGCATTTGCTGCGCACATTTTTTTTTAATTAAAGGCTCTTTAACTTCATTTTGACCAATATTTCTCAACTGTCTTTATGATTCTAATGTTTTT
>PVKA01008362.1:11521-73436 GCA_004027165.1 Ctenomys sociabilis
TTTTTTTTTTTTTTTTTTTTTTTTTTTTTTTTTTTTTTTTTGTGTGTGTGTGTGTGTGTGTGTGTGTGTGTGTGCAGGGTCTCACTACACAGCCCAGACTCGTAGTGATCCTCCTGATTTCTGCCTCCCTAGTGCTGGGATTGCAGGTGCATGCCACCACGCGCGGAGTCCATCGCCTGCTCAGCGCATCCAAGGGCGGGACCTGCATGGCATTCAGAGCCATGGATTGAACTCTGACCCCTGCGCTTGCCTAAGCAAGTGCTTAGTCCCCTACACTATGCTGCTGAACCTTCTAAAGCAATTTTTAACTCTGATTTTCTCAAATCTACCATGAACTGGAACATTTGTTTTTTCTTAGTGTAATACTTCTCTAGAAATTCAAATTTAGGCATATCATTTCAGTGATTTTAAACTCTAAAAGAGTGAAATTTTAAAAAATGTGTTCATTTAAAAATTCAAGGCTGGGGATATAGCTCAGTGGCATAATTCCTGCCTGGCAAGCATGAGGTCATGATTTCAATTTCTGATACTAAAAAAAAAAAAAAAAAAAAAAAAAAATCCGCAACAATTCCAATTTCTACTTGTAAAATACTTTCAGAGCATGCACAGGAAAGGAAGAGGACCAAGACATGGGTGGAGCAGGAAGGGAAAGAAGCAAAATGGAACATAACATGTAAATGTATACTGTGTACCTGTAGGAACTCCCTACAAAGAATTAATATGTTAAGTGCTACAAAAGTATACTTATAAAAAAGATTAGTCATTTTCTTCCATAGCAATTGTGTATCTCTTTCTGTGTTACTTTTATAATTTCTGAGCCCAAATATGTGAATCCAACAAGTTAAATGAAGAAAGGTTTATTTCAGCTCACCATTGAGAGTGTGTTTCAGTCCACAGTCAGCTGGCTCTGTCTAGTGGGCATGTAGGAGAGCTGTTAAGGAGACGCAACAGTCCATGGAAGAGCAGACAGGAGCTAGCAAGCAGCAGACAGCACCAGAGATCTTGACCTTGTGGCCAGCCAAATAGCTCAGAGGATTAGAGTAAGGAAGAAGCAGGGGCGAGGAGTGTGATCTCTGGGCCTGCTGTGCCAACCCCACCCCCAGGGTGCACTGAGGAAGTGATTGAGACTGAGCATGGTGGCACATGCCTGTAATCCCAGTGCTTGGGAGGCTGTAAATAGGAGGATTCCTATGAGTCTGACCTAGGCAGTGAGACCCTATACACCCTGTCTTAAATAAAAAAATAAAAAATAAAGAAAATGAAAAGAAAGCTTTTTTCTCTTTTATCCCATTCACACTACCAGCTTTTTGGGTGGTACCACCTAAACCACTCCTATTATCCACACCTAAATAATGCTAAATCAGTAAGTGAGGTGGACGGCCCTAAGGATAGATATTCTGGATGGGATATAAAGGACAGAAGTGTGTCAGGGCTTGTTTCTGGTCACTTTCTGTTTGCTGCCTTGCTGCATTTGGCCTTCAACCTGCTGTGTCTTCCTACTACCTTTGTAGGAAAAGCAATGCAAGAACGAGTATGCTAAGGCTGTGCTAAAGTTTTCAGTTCCCCACTACATCGGAATGAAGTATTAACTCTTTTTATAAGTACAAATACTGATTCAGTCATGTCTTTGCTGGTGCACTGTGTATTTATTAGGAAACTCCTCTATGATTGGGTCCATGTAATGTAGAAAACTTCTCATTCTCCAAGAGTAAATAAGACAGCTGGTGCTGGTAATGGATATCCCTCTGTGATTTCACACCTATCAAATTAAATCAATTTCAGGAGTTGATTGGGCATAGATACCAAAAATTTACATGATCATATAGTTACACACTTTCATTGTTGAAAGCTTTAATGGCCCTTGACTACTTGACATTATTATCAGCATTACATTTTTTTTCTCTAATTTCAAGTAAAATCAACTCAATTTTATCTCTGTAGGGTCTGAACTTCAGCACCTTTACTTGTAGTGATAAGATATTTCTTTTCTCTACTGACAGATTTGAAATTCATCATTGCTTTTTATGTTCACTATGCATTCTTTCAACACAGTGCTATTGGGTGGTCTTCATGATATAATGTTTATCAAATTGTTATCGTATTCTATAATTTGCGGACATGTTTTGAAAGTGTTCTAATAGGATAAAACTCATGGACCTCTCTTACAGAAACATTACCTCATAAAAGAGAATCTCACTTTTTCATGAGTACTTCATGTCAAGAAAAATAAGCAAATGTGAGACAATACATCATTGAGAACAAATACTAAAGGATACAGGCTGGAAAAGGTTTCTTTGTTTTCACTTCTACAAAAATTAGGAAGTTAAAATCGCCTTTTCAGTTTAAAAATCTTTGCATTATGTAGATCCAGTTGATTTCAGAATTGGATGCAATATTGTCACGGCTTGTACCTAGAGATCGCTCTAAAGCCTTTGAAGTGCCTGACCTAGAGGGTGCGAATGTGGATAACAGTCCGTGGAAATGTGTCAGAAATGTGATAACGGGATTAGATCAGGCAGCCTCAATCCTAGTATCACATCATGAGTTAATCCCAGCCTCATATCCATGTTCCAGCAGTGCACACTCCAGTTCTCACCACCTCTGTGAGGCGCCACTTATGACCACATGAGGAATTGGGGGATATCTAGATATACTCCATAACATTAACTGAAAGTAGAACAAAAATGGTAAGACTTCGTGGCAGCCAATTTAAAAACAAGGAAGATTTTTACTTGTATTGACTTTGACAGCAAGAAGTTGAAATAATGAAAGTAATTAAATGTAATATATTCACCAATTTAAATTTATTTTGCTAACTTGAAAATCACGTCTAGTAGTTACATACAATATATTTGAGCCTGATATGTGATCTTTGGTTATTATTTTTCCCACATAGAATATATAAGTGGATTATTTTTGTGTATTACGAATTTTTCCAATGGCTAACAGAATATTTATGATAATATATATTTTGAAAATATGTAGTTTTTGTTATCACACAATACAGGCTTATGTAAAAATAAAACAAAGGACCAGCCAGCTAGCTCCGAGACTAAAGCACCTGCTTAGGCAGAGTGCAGAAGCAGGGGTTCAGTCCCAGGATGCCCTGCTGGTCCCTCTTCCTGGGGCGCACTGGGAAGTAGATTGAGACTGGGCTTGGTGGCACATACCTGTAACCCGAGTGCTTGGGAGGCTGAGAACAGGAAAATCACTATATATCTGATTTACATAATGAGACCTCATTGACCCTGCAGACCTTGTATTAAGTACAGAAAAAATAAAAAATATATTTTTAGGGATTTGCAGTATTTTAAATTATTTAACACTCATGGTATTTCTACAAAATTCCTCCATCAAAGCAATTTCAAATTTTTCACAGACTATGTATAGCATAGTTATTATCCCAAGGGAAAAGCGAAATGCTAGCCACATGACATCAGCAAGTCACCCTCTTCCTACAGTAACTATCTACCGCTGGCCCCAGAGTACTGTTGACCATATTTCTGCTAATCTATAATTTTGCCTATTTTTGTATTTCTTAAGTGGATTATCTTGTTCTCTTGTTCTTTCTGTTCAATAGTGCTTTTGAATGATTGACTGTAGTGTGATTTGCATGTACATGGAGTTTTGTCCTTTTTTCTATTTTATAGTGTTAATATATATAGTGTTTTTTTTTTTTTTTTTTTTTTTTTGTCTTTTTTTTTTGAGACAGGGTCTCACTGTGCAGTTCAGGCTGGCCTTAAGCTCACTTTGTAGCTCAGGCTGGTCTCGAACTCACAACAATCCTCCTGCCTCAGCCTCCCCAGTGCTGGGATTACAGGCATGCGCCACCACGCCCGGCTCGATATATATAGTGTTGATAGACCTGTGTTACTGTTTTATTGTGTCACTGATTCAAGCAATGTAATTTTCATTGTGTTAGCAATAGATATTTGTTGCTTAGAGTAGAATGGAGCAGGTATCAGCTATAATCCAGACTTCACATACTAGACTTTAATACAATTTTCCAAAAGACTTTTGAAAGTGTTTAATCAATTTTCATTGCTATCAATGGTGCACATTTTGTTTGATTTATTTCTGTTTGATATTTGCAATTTTATCTGTTTTCTAAGTCATAACCATTATCTTGGATACATGGTGTTATGATGTTTTTAACTTGTATGCATTTATTATTTAGTGTTGTTGAATATTTTTTAAACTATAAATTAGGCATTTGAACTCGAAGAAATGTCTATTCAAGCTTTTTTATGTTTTCCATTGGATTTTCAGTGTCATTATCTTTTGGAGTTTTGAATGTAAAATACCTCTCTTGACAGAGATAAATATCATACATAGAGATACATTCTCTCAGTGTATCTATTCCCTTTGATTCTTACAACATTATCTTCAATTTAATGAGGTCTAAATTGTCAATTTAAAACATTTTGAAGGAATTTATGCAATGCAAAAGTCACCAAAGCGTCTCAAAAAACCTTTCCATAATGTTAGCTTGTAGGTATTTCTACACCAACAAATCAATGCCAGTGTCAAAAAATAACTAAACTATATTTTATTTGGGTTTATAGGGTGGGTTTCTCTTTTTTGCTCTACGATTCTTTCCTAGTACTCAATTGGACTCTCATACCACCTTTACTTTTCTGGTTTCCTTAGTATCTATAACTTTTTTTTTTTTTTGTCTTTTTGAGACAGGGTCTCACTATGCAGTTCAGGCTGGCCTTAAGCTTACTTTGTAGCTCAGGCTGGTCTCGAACTCACAACAATCCTCCTGCCTCGGCCTCCTGAGTGCTGGGATTACAGGTGTGCGCCACCACGCCCGGCCTATCTATAACTTTTTTTTTCCACTTTAAATTTAATAGTTTTTAGTGTAATGGTAAATTGTTATGTATCAGTCCCCTCAACTGTCAATTACTTGATGTATGGAAAGATGAAATTATTGTATTCATTTTTGAGAGGTTACAACAGAAATGATAGCTCCTTCCCCATGATTCATATTAGGAGCTATATGGTAATATATTTTATTAGTGGCATTACTCAGGATCTATCAGTTTTATGGGTTCCGCTCTTTTCATCCACTGTAAGTTATCTTTCTTTTTTCAATTTCATTCAGTGAAAATGTTTGGAAAAATGAGATGATGCAAGCATGCTGTCCACTGAGTATTTAATAGTGCATCTTCTTTGGAAATTATTCATGTGATCATGTTAAAGAATTTCTGTCTCCTTCATTTTCTTCTACATTTATCAGTCACTTAGGTTCAGTGCTTTAAGAGACATCATTTTAAAAGTTATTTGCCTTGTTTGCTCATGTCTGTAACATCCTTTGTTTCTTTTTTAAGAAACTTGACAGTGTGTTCTTTCAGACTTAGTTCTGTCAAACAAATGTACAGTTTACTTCTGTGCATGAAGTACAGCTCAGTCATTTCTTACACTATATAGAAGACCAAGTGACCCAACCTCATTCTTTAGCTAGTTCATCATTTTGGCTTGGAGCTGCAGTGTCACGTGTGCCAGAGCGTATGCTGGGATTTTGTTGGAAATAGACCTACAGACTCTGCTTTGTTTGTTTGTTTGTGTATTCATGAATTTATGTTTTTATATTGGTGATTCAACTCAAGGCATTTACACTGAGTTTCATCCTATACTTTTATTTTTTATTTTTTTAATCTTTGGTTTGTTTTGCTTAGCTGTTGAGTTGCCTAGGTTAGGGTTGAGCTTGTGGTGTTTCTGCCTCAGCCTTGTAGCATGCTGGATTGCAGACATGGGCCACCATGCTTGCTTTATGCTGTCTTATTATTTTTTTTGCAGGGAACTGGGGATTGAACTCAAGACTTTGTGCTTGTCAGAGAAATGCTTATTCCACTGAGCCATGTCCTCGGCCCCTATGCTGTCTTTATCTACTTATTAATCCTTTGTTAGCACCGTGATGTCTTATAATTAAAGAACATGACTTCATAGTAATTATTGGTATTTTGTAGTGTAGTTTTCTTCAACATTAATTAGATTTTTTCTCCCTATATTTGTTAAATTGCAAAGAATCCGATGGTCTACATTCATTAAAATATATATTTTTCTTTTTGTTACAAATTCTCAAAATTACACCAGTAACTTTAAATATAATTTTAATGTCTCATTGAATATATAGTGATCACTTGACAAAATCTGTATCATCAAATTTTATCATTTCTTTATGATAAATATCTTAAGTCCTTATTCATAACTTGAGATATAGAAAGCATTGTTGTGGTCAATAATATTTATCCTGTTGGGCCACGGAAAATAAAAAATTTAGAATGTACTATCCTCCCCCTCCTGGCCCCCTTTTTGGGGTACTGGGTTTAGAACCCAGAGCCTTGAATGTGCTAGACAACCATCCCGCCAGTAAGCAGCCTTTGCAGACCTTCTCACTACTTTCTCACTGTAAATTTATGCTTTCTGACTGGCATCTTCCTATCACTCCTCTTCTCCTTGCTGTCTTCAGCTGCTGCTAACCGCTGTTTTACTCCTATGTTTCATAAAATCAGCTTTTTTATTGTACTTGTAAATAAAGTCATGCAGAATTTATCTTTCTGTGTCTCATTTATTCCACTTAATCTGATATCCTCCACAACGAACCATGTTGTGGCAAATGACAAATTGTATTCTTTTTGTTGTTAAAAATATTCCAGGATATATATGTGCTCTTGCGTGTTTGTTTAACATATGTGTAACTATTTATCCATTTAGTGGACATTTAGTTTGTTCTAAACTAGCTGGTGTAGTGTTTATTATTTTTCAATGTTAATGCATACATTAAATCTAGTTTGTTTTGATACATATTACTGTTTAGTTAAATATTTCACTTAACTTTTTTTTTTTTTTTTTTTGTCTTTTTGAGACAGGGTCTCATTATGCAGTTCAGGCTGGCCTTAAGCTCACTTTGTAGCTCAGGCTGGTCTCGAACTCACAACAATCCTCCTGCCTCAGCCTCCCGAGTGCCAGGATTACAGGCCTGCACCACCACGCCCAGCTTCACTTAACTTTTCATTCAATATTTTGTTTTATGTAAATGATTATTTGTTACTTTTCTCTTTTTAATGAATTTGCAAAATGTATTATCAGGGTTTTGCTAACTTTGTAAAATGATTTTGAAAATATCTGTCTTATTTTCAAAATATGGCAAAATTGACCTGATTTCTTTCTTGAATGTTTGAGAAAATAATACAACCACGCAGATTCATTAACTTGAAGATTCTTTTTGTCTTCCTCTTCTTCCTCCTCCTCCTCTTTTTTTTTTTTTTTTCTTGTACTGGGGATTGAACTCAGTACCTTGTACTTATGTTGCTGAGCTATGTACCTGACTCACTTTGAAAATTTCCTATGGAAAGATTTTCTTGCTTATATATTCTTTTTTTAAAATTGCATTTAAAATGTTAAGATTTTGTCAGTACCACATGCTGTGCCAGCCTTGTCCCTGGGCACACTGAGGTTGTTACCCAGTTCAGGTGGGTGGTGCATACCTGTAATCCCAGCACTGGGAAAGCTGAATACAGGAGGATCACTATGAATCCAAGCTTCATAGGGACACCCTCTACCAAATACATAAAAATACTAAACTGTTATAATTTCTATTTTGTTTTGTACTATTAGTAGTAACCTTAATACATTCTTTATATCTCTACCTACTTTATTCTTAATAGTAGTAGCTTCCATACTTTTACCTTAAATAAATTTGCTGGAAGCCAAACTTTTTAAACTGACTTTTTAATATTTAATTTTCATTGAATTATTTCTTTCATTTTATTTGACAATTTAAGTGTCACCCTTTACATTGCCGATTTAAAATGGTGTGTCTTTCTTTTCTTGAAATCTACCAAGATTTTTCCTCATCTGAATTTTTATTACTTTTCACATGGTTTATCTTGTTATGCTTTTTTCAAACAAAATTTCTTCTATTTGGAGTTGATCAGACTTGATACCTGTCATCAAAATCATGAAGTTATTAGCCACTTTTTAGAAAATGTGGTTCTGTCCCCTTCTCTCATACTTTCTCCTTCTGAGAGTTCAAGTGTGTTGGTCTGTGTATTTTATCCTCATTTGTCTTCTTCTGCATGTTCTCACATGCTTTTGTTTGGATATATTGTCCATCTTACACTTCACTTCGCTAAACTCTTATCATGAAGTTGAATCAGCTGACCACAAAAGGTACAGAGCTCTTAATTCAAGATTGATTTATTGTTCCTAGAATTGTAATGACGGTTTTCACAAGATTCCTTCTAGGTCTTTAGTAAAATATTCACTCATTATATTCTTAAAGACATTAACCATTTCCTTGTAAAGGAAGCCAGGAAATTTGATGTGATTATTTTTCACTACTGACATGCTAACAAATTACACCTCTTCCATTCTTTGGTTGATGTGGGTAGGTGATGCCTTCTTGTAGGGCATTTCCTGAATGCAAAGCCACTTAATCCTGGATATTTTGAGCAATTATTTATAAACTTTGAAAGCAAGGTGAGAGATAGAATACAAAAATGATTTAAATTACTAAGTATGTAACAGAGATGAGGTTCACCTATCTAATTTCTGATTTATGAAATCATGATTTGTTGAAATGGAGGTAGAGCTGGTGAAAAAATATTGTACTAGTAATAGCTATAAATTGCCTTTATGGCTCTTATATCTTACTCAAGTGATTAAAGCATTTTAATTTTAGATTCTGTAGTTCTCCAAGTAATTTAGGACTCAACGTATTAGTGAATGGGAATGAACATGATTCAATCATGAAAATTAGAAAATCGTCCTGACCTTATACCTGGAGAAGTGAAAACATGTGTTGTTTCAGTGGCACAGGTTATGGCTCGTAAAACAATGACACCAACAAAGTGTCTGTTTCTCCCTCTTACTGCCAATGGTGCTGTTACCTCATGTGACTATACTTCTTGTGAAAGAAGACAGAATTTTTCATTGCCTGATTGGAAGAAGGGGGATTTTTAAGGAGGTATAACAGAGATTACACTTCTATTAAGCAGGGCATGGTGGCCCACACCTGCGATCTCAACACTCTGGGAAGAAGAGGAAGGTGATCTGCAAGTTCAAACCAAGACTGGACAACTTTTTGTGAAATCATCTAGCAATCAAGGAAAAGAAAAGTGGTCTAGAGACATAGCTCACTGCAAAGGCCTAAGTTCACTCCCTAATACTACAAATAAAAATGTAAATAAATATATAAAATAACACTGGAGGAATTGTCACCAGAGCCATGCCCCAAAGCACTGGAACCCCAAAGCAAGGTTTCAGTGTAATATGAGTTAGGAGGACTGATTTGTGGACAGATATTTCCTCATAATTTTCTCTTGTTAGTGCCTCTAATTTAGTCTTATATTAATGCAAGATGCAAGTGTCTGTTCTTTAAGCTGGCTAGATAGCTCAGTGGATTAAAGCACCTGCTTAGGCAGACACAGGGGCCAGGGGTTCGATCCCATCCTGTCATGCCTGCCCCACCCCTGGGGTGTGCTGAGACAGTTAATGAGACTGGGCGTGGGGGCTATGCCTGTAATCCCGGCACTTTGGAAGAGATTGGTCTCAATTCAATAATAGCTGTAGCACCTTGGTAACTGTACATGTGTATTTTCTCTCAATGTTCTGGCAGTTATGCACATCTTTCTTCAACTACATTTTGTTTTTCTCTTATTGATCCTTATACCTTATCTATTTCAAGTTTACCTGAGAGCCTGAAGTGACTTACCCAAATACCCACAACTCTTTTAGTCATTCATATGGAAATTGGTAGACTTTCAGAGATTCATTTCATTTGTTTTATCAAGAAGAAAAAATAGGAGAAGTAGATGGTGTTCATTACTTCATTTAATAAAAATATGAACATACTATATGATATAAAATTTCAAAACTTATGTGCTTGGAATCCAAGAAAAGGAAATGAAAAAAGGAAATAAGAGGTGTTACATACATTTATCAGCTATACCTGTACACTAATAATGTGAAATTTTAAGAAATTAAGGAATTAAGCAAAATAGCCAAATTTGGGGAAGCAGTCTATAGGTCTGTCAATGGAGAGATGGATAAATGAAATAGGGCAAATTAGATCCTAACTTATAAACTTTTAAGTTGCAAAATTTCATTTGTAGTATATAAGACCCAAAGGTGATTCTGAAATAATCCAATTTATGATAGCTTTCCTGAAAGGAACTCATTTGTTATTTGATGAAGTACTGTATGTACACACTGTGTCATACTACTCTGACATTAAAGAGTCATTTATAGGAAGATGGTTGTGCCTTAAGAACATGTTTTAAGTGAAATTAATCACACACATGAGCTTAAATATCATACTGTTTTTGCTAAACAAAAACATACAGCAATAATATAGAGCAAAATAAAGATAATAGAAGAGAGGGACAAAGGTGGCTCTCAGAGTAGAAGGGGATCAAGAGATATTAGGAAGAGGGGGAGAGGAATAAAGGATGAAAACAATGAAGTGCAGTGTGCTGTGTTCATATGTACCAAGTCCCTACAAGGGATGTTAACATCATGCACTGGGAAAAGAAATAGGGGCAGCCAAATATCTCAGCAGATCAAAGTACCTGCAAGCTGGCACAAAGGCAGGGGACTTGATCCCCAGGCAAGCCATGCTAGTCCCGCCCCTGGGGCACTCTGTGATGACAATTGAGACTGGGCATGGTGGCATGTGCCTGTAATCCCAGCACTTGGGAGGCTGTAAACAATAGGATCACTATGAGTCCAACCTAGTAGCAAGACCCTGAATACCCTGTAGACCCTTCTCTAAAATACAAAAAACAAACAAACAAACAAAACTAAACAAACAAATAAAAATAAATAAATAAAGCATCATCCACTGGCAACATGTACACAAAACAATTTAAAAAGATTAAGAGAATGGATCAAAACATAGGTGGAGTGGCAGAGAGGGAAAGAAAAGGAGATGAAAAATATTTGAGAGATGCCATGGGCATGTAGCAACTCCACACAAGGAATGTAAGCAGTATCTACTACACATATATACTAATAAACTAAAATTTAAAAATTTAGGAAAAGAATTTCAAGATGGCAATAGTAGTGTTAAATCAATACAGGGCCCTGCTGCATCAGGAACCCCTGGGCTGTCTATAGGTAGATCATAGGCTCATGAGCTGGCTTTGCTAATATCAGTCAAAATCTCTCTTCAGAGACATATAATCAGTGCTACAGGCATTTTTCAGTTACCTAATGGATGTTCCAGAGGTGCTTCCTTTTACATGACTCAAGTCTTCTCACTAAACTGTTTTCTGTATTCTATAGCTTAGTGAAGAATACTATCATCACTTTATTCATTGGCGATAGAAATATAGAAATGGCCCAAACAGTCTATCTTTTTTAATATCTACACTTACTTATTGATCTATCCATTAGACTCCTGCCATCATAGAGACAGCCACTAACTCCTACTGGAGTGGGGAAGATGTCTTAACACATTTCCTTCATCTGGCACCCCTCCAGCTATTTTTTGTACTGTATCACTTACATTTCTGTAAATAGTATGATTTTATCCTCTGCTTAAAACTGTAGAATTCCTCTTCACTGATTTTAGGAAAACATCCAAACTTCTTCACATGTCATTCAAGGTTATTCCACTGTATACACACTTATTTAAGGACATTTTTGGCTACGCTTTCTCATTAAAATTCTAATCTATAGAGATACCTATTCAGTTTGACTTCTAGAAAGTGTCCTTTTATCCCCCTGTCCTATGTTTCCATTTATTTCTTCCTCTTCATCTATCCATGTCTCCTTTTCTCGTCCTTCCTCTAAGGTATATAGTCAATGCAAGCCAATATTTCTACATGTATATTCCTTCTTCTCCTTCATTCTTAAGTTCTTTCTTCCATGTCGAAAACATTTTGCTTGCTGCTTTAAAACCATATTACAACCTGAAAATTCAGGGGATCTGTGAAACAGTAACTTAGGGACTTTGCCACAATATTTTTCACATAAAACTGATAACCCAGGAGTGTGATCAACTCTTACAGGCAGGTTTACTCACAGCATGCAGCATTAATTTTCTAAAAAAAACCCCAAAAAACAGTATCTGGAATTTTGGAAGTTTTCCATAAAATTTTATTAATCAAAACACTACATTCTCTGCACTTATCCTTTTAATAGACTATTTGGGGGTGCTCTGTCAGATTCCCATGTCATTCCTTCTTTTAAAAGACAGTGACTATTCAACATGGCTGATTAGAAGAGTATCCATGTTGGAGCCATGCAAAGAAAATAATTTAAAAATACACGTAAATTAAAGAAAGTGAAGGATGTACTTCACAACACAAAAATCAATGTGAAATAAAAGAATTGTAGATCAGAAAAAATACCTGGGACTTTATAAATAATTAACAAAGCAACCCACAGGGCTGTGTGTGGGAACTATGCTTGTGTGTGTTGCAAGAATTTACATGCTGGGAAATTCCAGAAAAATTATTGAACTTCAACAGCATAGAAAATTCAAGCCACAGGACAAATTTGGAATAAAAAACTCCTCACTTCTTTTGCTGGTCTGCAGAGGAAGTTGCAATCTGGCAACAAACACACAAAGAGAAGAGAATGGGGAAGCTACTTCTCCCCATAGGCCACACAAGTCTTTTCCTTCTTTCTTTTTCCTCTGGTGAACTACCACAGCTAACAATGACATCTAGTGACAACAATGTTAGGAACCACAGCAGCAGCTGAGAAGATTGGGGAACAACATGGTACCATCTGCTCTTCTCTCACAGACGAGATAGAAGGATGCTGGAATTAAGCAGCCTTAAGCTGCAGTGGAGAAAGAAGTGTGCACTCATCTGGCTCCACATCCTGTTCTCAACGGTAGGATGGGAGAGAACAGGGGGAGTGAGTCCTTCAGCAATACTTCTACCCGCTCACAGCAGCAGGAGCAGTGACAGTGAAGTGGAAAAGGGGAGGCTGTAAAAGAGTGATGAGAGGCCTACTGCACAACTAGGGGGAGCCCCAAGCTGTCTCTGTCTCAGGGTTTTGCACAGCAACTGGGAGAGCAATGCAGAGACAGATAAGGTATAGAGACTGAGGCTGCCCATCAAGAGACATACAGAGAGTTGCTGGGTAAAGATACTGGTCCAGTCCCACATCCAAAGGCCAAATAAGCCTCAAACAAGCAATAATCATGTCATACTGCTAATTTGGTTGCACAGCCAGATATGTTCTGTTCAATTATTTCTGTATTTCTACTGTGCTTATTAAATCCATCCCCTCTCCACACACATGTAGTGTAAAATAACTCTCTTAAGGAGTCAATCACAGCATAAAAGTTCCAGTTTTATGTTACATATTGTCATAGTCGCAGATATTGCTCTTCTGCTTTACAGTACTAATCAATAGTTACCGCAGTTTGTCAGTTTATAGATTGTGCTTCTCGTTATTGTCATTGCTAATTGAACTACATTACCCAGCATGCCATGCTTATTGTAATCGATTGTTGTCTGTTGTATGAAAACACCGTGATTATTTGGGGTTATGATGATCACCACAATTTACTGGTAAAGGATGACTTGCTGAGACAAATAGATAGCAATTTCTCACCTGAAATGAAATGGGATGGTAAATTCTTATGACGACACAAAGGCCAAGAGCCAGCTTCTCCTAGAAGACATCTCTGAGGAACTGATGTTCTGTTGGGAAGACTTGGTACTATTGATGAAGCTACATACTATAAAAAAATCATGTGTTAACACAGAGAAAAAATTGATTAAAAAATATAAAATGACAAGGCACTGAAGGAAAGTGCAAACCTAGACCTTCAGTACATCAGGACAAGTCTAGGGTACAATGCGATAGAGGAAATCAGAAGCCACCTGCCAAGATTTTTTGAAAATGTAATAGTAGAAGTAAAAACTCAAAAATAAAATATAAAGCCAAAATAAAAACATATGAAATAAAAGAGATGAATGAAGCCATAGAGAAAATTAAATCAAAATTAATTTCCCAATAAAGGATCTGAAAAACAAAATGAAGGATTTGTTCATTGAATCTGCCATAGACAAAGATGAAAAATAGAGAAGCTAAGAAAATGGTGGAAGCCAACACTGAGGAACAAAGCAAAGAAATGGGATCTGTGGAACATATTCAAACAGATATCAAAGAAATTACAAACTCCATTGAAAGGACACACAGCTGGATTAACAAAGTTGAGGACAGAATATCAGCTCTAAAAATAGGAGTTTAGTTAGTGATAACAAAACGATTTAAAAATAGCAAAGGATCATGAAAGAATTATCAGTTTCAAGATAATGCAATGAAAATCCACATAATTTTAATCAGATCAAATAAAACATCATACAAATACCTTTTTACAGAAGTAATGGTAGAAAACCTCACAAACATAGACAAAGAATTTGATATACAAATAAATGAGGCATATAGAACTCTAAGTATACATGATTTTAATAAATTTATGAGGCATACATACTAATCCACTTCCCAGAAATTCAGTACAATCAGAGAATATTAAAGGCTGAAGGAAAGCTCATCTAAATCACAGCAGACTTCTGGACATGAAACCTTAAGTCCATGAGAGAACAGACTGAAGTGTTTCAAGTCCTGAAAGTAAACAACCTCAAACGCAGATTGATGTGCCCTGTGAAACTCTTTTTGAAGTCAGTAGAGCAATGCATTTTAGTCATCAAGAGAAAATAAAGAAATTCATAACCAAGATATTCTAAAGATTATGATAGAAAAGTTAATAAAGACTATAATCCCAAAAATACCAATGAAAAGAACCCACCAGGCAAAAAAAGCTGTTAAATAGATGGGAAAGACAGAGAATCAACAACAGGAAATAATGACAAGAATAAGCATTTACTTATATAAGTATTTACATATCAGTGATAACTGTCAATAAATTATCTTAATTTTTTCTGTCAAAAGCAACAGACAGCAAAATCAAGATTCAAAATGTGTGTGGCATACATGAAACAGTAACTCAAAGAATACGTAGATGGAAAATGAAAGAATGAAAAAAATAACAACTTCATATGACAGGATCCTGGAGGGAGAAAATAAACAGTAGCTGATCTATTTGTAGACAAAATGAATTTGAAGACAAGACTGTTCAAAACAAAAAAAGGTAATCAGATACCTATTGCTTGATGGAAAATTCCAGGAGGAAGAATACCAGTGCAGCCAACTATCTGAAACAAATATTAACAGACATGATAAATCAAACCAGCACTATCAAATTTTAAAGAGAGACATCAATATCCTACTGTCAAAAAGAGATCAAATAAACAAAAAATCAGCACTTGAGGATTAGACAGAGAAGAGAGAGCAAAGAGAAAATGTAGGAAACATAGTAGGGGAAAGGCATACATTTATATGCACAAGATGGGTAAGGCAATGATCCTGAGAAACATCAGTAGGTTTTTGAAAATAGCAGTTAATTGGTAGGACTTTCACACTGACTAACCACATATGCTGATACCTGTGAACTAAACAACTGTTTTGAAGATAGCAGTGTTTAAAGTAATAGTAGAGTCATGCTTTGAATGCCTGTTAGTCTGGTCTTCTAAATACATACTGCTTGTCAAAACATACCAATTATTGCCGTATTGTCTCTCAAGTAAAATTTGTTTTTTAAACAGGGTAATAAATGAAAACAAGAGACAAGAAAAAAAATGTCACAAGACTATCCTGCTACAATGCTGTATATGGTTAGAATTCTAAATCTCTGTGTAAAATTAAATAATTTGTTTATTCATATTTTTTAAAATATATTTTTATTTTTAAAATTTTTTTCTTCACATTCTGTAGGGACTTAAAATTTATCACATTAATAGTTGATGGAAAATAGCTGTTCTGTGTTATGTTTAAGATGTTTGATATTCAGACAGATAGTTAGCTTAAACCCAACTGCATATGTTGTAGGGTAAAATAAGCTTCTCTTCTGGAGGGTTAGCAACCTAATTTTGCAGACCAAAAATTAGAGAAAAAGAAGGGCTGCAAGGATAGACAATATTTTGGCCATAGCCTTTCAAGGTCAGTGAGGACTCAGGACATAGGAGAACTTACATTGCAATATAATACAACTCAGGTGTGCCCCAAATTTTCTGATCAAGGTGATTACGGGGCCACAGAGGAATGTGATTGATGATGTAGAGTGTGCCTAAGGAGAGAAAATATTCTCTTAGGCTTTCACAGAAAGCAAATTGCTCAAGCAATGGCCATGACTCATCCACATGGCTGACACTGACAAAGGATCTATAAACTGTGGTACAGGGTTTCAGGATAAATCTTGAGGTCAAGTGACTGGTCTTGTCAAATACCAAAGTTACATTTCTTGTTACATAGGTCTTCCTTTATCTTGTTCTTAACCATCCAGCAGAAAAGTATAAAAACGAGGTATAAGAAGTAAAGCCACATTAATAGGCTCAGCTATAAAAGGCTCAAGTCAACAACTTCTGACATTGCCAGTCCTAAGGATAACTCACTACTATTATGGACTACTGGACTACATTGGATTATTTTGCTGAATTCTCGCATCCACAATATTTAAATGACAATGGAATACCCTTCTGTGATAAAACCAAACAAAAAAATGGGATACAAATGAACAACCATTTTGTATCTATATATTCAAAATAGGTAGGATAGATATACAACTACATTCTTTTAATTCAATGCATAAAAAGATTCGTTCTAATAATGTTTGTGGACATGATATCATATCTGCATCTTGTACAATGAATAACCACTAATACAACAATATACAATATATTTATTATTGAAAATGTCCGAGTAATCGGTTTGAAACTCGTTATTATTTGTTTCTAAAATTATTAAATAAAAAAGGAACTGAACAACACCAGTGAACAAATGTACTTCATAGATGTCTAAAGAAGGTTCCACCCTTCAAGATCAGAATGTATATTTTTCTCAGCTGAATATGAGAATTTCTCATAAATAGATACTATACTATCTCAGGGAACATAGTTAAGTAAATGCAAAAAAATGAAAGTATCCAAAGTATATTTTCATACCATAGTAAAATAAAACTGGGAATGAAAAAAAGCACAAAAACTATATAAATGCATAGAAATTAAATGACAAATTCTGAGCAATCATTGGATCACAGATTAAATTAATGACTACATCAGATAGCTTCTACAATTAAATGAGTGTCAAAACAACATGCTACAATTTATAAATTACTATTAAACAGTCTTAAGAAGAAAATTTATTATAATGTCACATAAGGAAAATAGACAAAACTTAAACAATCTAATGTTGAACCTTGAACATCTAGAAAAAGAAAAAGAAAAAACGCAGGGCTCAAAGAAAGTGGAAAAATGTAATGACAAAGCACACAGCAATGCACCTGAGAATAAGACAACAAGAAAAGAACTACTGAGTTGAAGAGTTGGTTCATTAAAAGAGTAAATGAAATGGGTAAACCCTTAGCCAAAATTACAAAAAATATAGAACAGACTCATATCCTTGCTACTAGGAATGAAAAGAATAAACTCACAAAGGATCCTGCAGTAATCCAGAAAATCATCAATAACTACAGTGAGAACCTTTTTATTCTAATAAGATGGAAAACACAGAGGAAATGGACAGATTCTTAGATAAATACAATTCCAAAACCTGAAGTAAGATGATATAAAAAGTCTAAATAAGGCAATGTCAGTGAAATTGAAGACATTTAAACTCCCACCAAGAAACAAAAGCATAGGTCTTGGTAGATTCACTACTAAACTCTAAAAGATGTTTAGCAAAGATTTAATGTTACTACTCCTCAAACCATTTAATGAAATTTAAAGGTAAACAATATCTCAACGTTATTCCTGAAAGGAAGCACCATAGGAGGACCTATGGTTTTGGCATCAAGATAGTGATGCCAAAAAACTAAATAGAAGACAATAAGACAATCTCCCTAGTAACAAAGATGCAAAAATCCTCAAAAATACTGGCAAACCTGATGGAACAAATAGCAAAAAGATTATGCAATATGACCAAGTAATATTGAATGAATCCAATAAAAATGACCATACTTCCACAATTACTATAAACACATATTAAAAATGTTTTCAATGTATTTTAGTAGAGAGTCTGCAGGGTCTCACTACACAGATCAGACTCGTGATCCTCCTGCGTCCAGCCTCCCAAGCACTGTGATTACAGGCGTCCATGCCCAGTCTGTCACATGGTGCTAGGGGGATTGAATCCGGCGCTGCACCTGGTTTAGTCCGCTGAGTTATTGGACCAGCCCTATAGACATTTATGACAATCCTAATTAAATACCAATAGTATACCTTAGATTTAGAGGAAATAATCTCTCTCTCTTTCTCTTTTTCTTTCTCTCTCTCTCTCTTTCTCTTTTTCTTTCTCTCTCTCTCTCTTTCTCTCTGTCTCTCTCTGTCTCTGTCTCTCTCTGTCTCTCTCTCTTTCTCTTTCTCTCTCTCGGAACTGGGGATTGAACTCAGTGAACTCAGGCCCTTGCACTTGCCAGGGAAGCACTTATTCCACTGAGTCATCTTCTTGGCCCCTTAGAGGAAAGAATCTTAACATTTATTTGGAACCAGAAGCAACCTATAATAAGCCTAGGCTGGACGCAACACATTGTGTGATTTGAAATTATACTACAAATCTACAATGAAAGAAAAATCATATGGTATTGAGGGAAAAAGTATCAGTAGAACAGATTATAAGATGCACAATGAACCACGGACACTCTGCTGAAGCAGCCACTTTAATCTGCTGAGCTATCTGGCTGGCCCTTCTGGAGATACAAATTAAGACAACACCGATTCCATCTCACTGCAGAAAGAGTCACAGTTATCAGGAAAGCAACCAATGATAAATGCTAACAAGGCACTGGGGAAAAGGTGCTATTCTTTAGTTTTGGTGAGAGTGTAGATTGGTGCACCTACCATGGGCAATCATTATGGAGATCCCTCAATAAACCAAGTCTAAAGGTATCATTTGACAGAGGTTTTTGGTATCTTCCTAGACAAATTAAAAGCATTATACCCCAGGAGTATATGTACACCCATATTTGTAGCAGCACAGTTAGGACCAGCCAAATCTTGCAGAGAGCCCAAATGCCCACCACTGCATGCACGGATAAACAGATGTGGTGTTTTTTCATATACTGAATAATTACTCAGCCATAGTAAAGGATAAATTTGAGAAATTTCTAGGCACATAGGTACATTGTGCAACTATATTATGAAATAAATCAGACGTGTGTGTAAATATCACATGGTTCCTCTTGTGTGAGAAACCAAAAGTGTAAATAGGAACCAAAATGTGTAATAGATATTGTGAAATATGAAAAAATGATTCACGTGGGAAAGGAACTAGGGACAAGGTAAGGAAAAGCAAGAACAGGCAAAGAAAAATGAATGAGAAAGAAAAAGTGAAAATTTTTTTGTTAATAAGCAGGGGAATAGAATCTGAATGGAGAGCAAGGGAATGGGAGAAAATGAATCAAGATATATTATGTTCATATAAAACATTCTCTATGATGAATTTGAGCATTATGTAGATCTGAAATGTACCAGTGATCTTAACTATTAAAAAAAAAAAAAGACAAAGGGACTTATATTTTCAAAATCTGCATTAAAAGTTTACATCCTGCACTCTATAATAATGTCCTTACTGTGAAAGCTGAGGAATATACATTTCTCGAGATTCAAAATGGAAAAGAATTGGAAGTCACTTCTAATATGGACAGCTATAGTTACTTTTCTCATTACTGAGACAGAATATCCAATATTCAAATGGAACACAGCACAGCATGGGAAATCTGACTTAAGCAGTTGTCCTTGATTTTTGTCAGCATTTGATGTGTAACTTCTCGTTAGCATTTAATCATTGAAAACACATTAGGTGAAAAAATAATCAGGCATTCTATAAAAAACAAAAACAAAAACAAAAAACTGAAGCCCTCTGTCATAGTTTTGACCTTCTATCTCAGGTCAGCCTGTCTCAGTAAGTTCTTTTCTCTTTCACTTTCTCAAAACGAACACAGGCTTTAATTTTTCATGTTGTTTTATGTGCCCAGGTAGCACTGACAGCTGTATCTTAGTGGGGCTTTTAGTCTTCACCTTTCCATGCAAATACAAAAGGTAAAACTTGTCTTTTCAAGCCAACGCTACACAGACACCATTTTCTGCAGGCTTGCTTTGGGACAAAATCCCTGGTCATACATTCCTTAAGTTTTTGAGTTCCTGTTCATCATTTTTCTTTCTGTCCTTATAACGTACCCATTCTTGCTATTATTCTTGACCCTGAGTTGCACATTCTCTTTGATATTTTAGTTCAAAGGAAATATTAATCAGTCCTTTCTTTAGCTTTTTCATGAACCATTTCTCTGCCAAAAATTGCAATAACTTTGAATTATTCAACCATTGCATATGCATTTCTTATTCATTTTTATATATGTAGCTTAGCTCTTAAGTTTTCTGAACACTTTTAATTTTACTGCTCACAGAATTTCAAAGAATTTCTGTAGCGTAGTGGTTATCACGTTCGCCTGACACAGAATTTCAGTACTATTCATATAGTACTGAAAATACATCACTGAATTTGTACGTGCATATTTATATATTTCTTATATGTACATACGTACCTTTTCTTTTTCACAGTTCCACAGTATGTAGTACATGGTCTAATTATGCAGTTCAGACTGGTAGTGAGCCTGCTGTTTTCATCCTCCCAGCACTGGAATTACGGCATGCACCAGAACATCCGGACCCAGTGGCCAGCTCAGCACTCTGGGGGCAGAGCCAATGGTGCATGTGGTACCAGAGATTAAATCCCAGTTCCAGAATTTACCTAGGCAGGTCTGCTGAGCCATCTCGCTGGCACATACATATCTTTGATTCCCTCTTAATATGTTAAAAGCAATTTTAAGCCAGGCTTACATGCTTACCTGCTTTCTCCATATTTCTAGAGGATGATATTTAATCAGTATCCTTTCTTTTCCTTTAGATGTCAGCCTGTCTCAAATTTACAATTTTGGAACTGTATTATTTTTTATTGCATTTTTCTGCCTTTACTAATTTTTTTCTTTGAAAATAAAAATGCATCAAGTAAAAATACTTTTCATTGGTAACTTTATTCAGGCCGGGTGTGGTGGCACATGCCTGTAATCCCAGCACTAGGGAGGCTGAGGCAGGAGGATTGTTGTGAGTTCAAGACTAGCCTGAGCTACAAAGTGAGCTTAAGGCCAGCCTGAACTGCACAGTGAGACCCTGTCTCAAAAAAGACAAAAAAAACAAAACAAAACAAAAAAAAAAAACAAAAAACAACTTTATTCAGTAAGTAGATATTAAGTGAACACCTACTGAATAAATGGCATTGTTACAAGTGCTTTAGTTGCATCTGTGAATACGTGGGACACCGATCCTTGTCCCTATGAAGTCACATTTTCATGGACTCCTGAGTCGTCTGATAGCTTTTACTGTATGTGTTAGCTACTGCTAAGTTAAAAGGCCTTTCACTCATAGGCTTAAAGCTACACATTTCCTGCAAATAAAAAAAACTCTCATGGGTTTGATTCAGGTCCTCTAAAGGCAGCATCTTAGAATTCGTTGGACAAGGCTCTTAGATTGGAAATATTTTTGAAATAAATTGCCCTCAACTTCATGAGGTAACATGCTGTGTTTAGTTTCTCACCCTTTAGCACTAAGCTTCCATATCCTTGCTGGCTGGCATGTGGGGGCTATTTGAAGCTCATACCAGTTTACATTCATTTCTTCTGTATGTCCAGAAAGAGCTCAGAGACCATTCGCAGTTGGTAGAATGCACCTCATGCTTCCAATATGATTTGTATGTTCCTAGTTGGAGAAAGCATTTCGCGTTTAAGAACCTGTGTGATTATATCAGTCCACTCAGACAGTATCTCTATTTTGACATCAAGTGTCCTGTATAAAACAATCATGGGAATGTTATGAGCATGTTCCTAAGTTCTAGGAATGATGGCATGGACACTACTGAGAACAAATTTTGAATTCTTCCACCTACACTTTGATGACATTTGCTTCACAGTCATGCATTTTATAGAGGTAACATTGCAACATAAAAAATTTCATCTTGACAAAATGAAATATTTAATGCAGTATTGCCAGGGAACCTTAATATATAATGTATTTCTAAATCTTTTTCATCGCACCAACCATTACAGTACTTTGTGCTTCAGTGACTGACTACTTTACATCTCAAACAAATGCACACTAATTTTTCCTTGATTGGTTGATTGACTGGTTTAAATTTTTCTTAGAGAATTCAGAAGCAGAATTTTGGGTTGTATCTTAAGTGCAAGCTCACTTTTATAAAACTTAAAGTATTCTTTCAAAGTAGCAAAGTGACTTCAGAGGCCCACTAGCATTGTGGAAATAATGCAGATTTCACTAGCAGTTGGTGTTATTTTCTGTTAATATTAGTTCTTTTAAATTTTAGACATGCAAAATGTGTATTCTGATATTCCATTTTGATTGTAATTTGCTTTCCCCAACTAATGGTATTTAGCATCTTTTCATGTTTTGTTTTTTTAATCATATATTTATACTGTTCTGTGTGCTCAGTCTGTTTTAAAGTTTGGCTGTGTTTTTAAGTTAAATTTTTGCATTTTTATGTATGTTAGATATAAAATTTGTGCATGTATAGATTGCAAATGTGTTTTTTTCCCAATTTGAATCTAATATTTCATCTTATTTTAGAATACTTTTCAGATTTATAGGTTTTGATCTTGATGAGATCATTATTAAACTTTCCTTTTATGGACAATTTTTTCATTATCATTTTGAATAAAATGTTATCATGTGTTCCACAAATTTTCTTTTTCTCGCATGTCTTTGAAGAACTCTACACTTCACTTTTGAATGCATGATTTATATTAAGTTTATTTTTGCATAAATTGTAAAATGCAGGCTGAATTCTCATTTTCTTTCATTTTCTTCTGATTTTCTTGGTTTTCTCTAACACTTTATTGACAAGAGCATGCTTTCTGTTTTCAATTATTTCTTCTGTTCTGTCCAAATTTAGCAAAGCATAAGTGTACAGCTCTATCTCTAGTGTTTCTTGCTATGTTCCATTATTTTATGTCTCTTTATCAATAAAACATCTTGATTGCACTACAATACAAAAAGCCTATATTGTGTGTTCTTCCACTTTCTTTTATGTTATTGAACTTATTGGGTTTATTATACATCCTGTGCTTTCCACATACCTTTTATCTCTAATTCGTCTGTCTATAAAAATATTTTCTGGATTTTGATAAGAATTGCATTGACCTACAAATGAATTTAGATAGATTTAATATTTTAATACTTCTGAATCTCTCATTTCAGGATCATGATATATGGCACAGTTAAATAATGCTTTCTTTCACTTTTAATCCATTGTAAACAGAACTAAAATTTCAATGCTCTTTTCCAATGTTTGTTAGTAAATCTAGATTTTTTTGTGTTAATCTTGTCTCCTGTGAACTTTCTGATTTTTTAAATTATTTTAAGTTTTTTTTCTTATTTCTAGATTCTTCCAATGTTCTCTGTAGATAAACATATAATATATAAATAGAGATAATTTGATTTCATTTGAATTAACTTTTTTGTTTTGTTTTGTTTTTTGGTGGAAGCAGGGAATGAACTCTGGCACTTCTGCTTGTCAGGGAAGCACTTATTCCATTGAGCCATCTCCCTAGCTCTAATTCACTTTTTTCTTATTTTTGACTTTTTGAGACATGTGGAGCTTTGAGTCCTTTTTGGTGAAAACTAAAGTGATCATCCTCACCTTCATTCAAATCTAAAAGAGGAAGCATTTGCTCTTTGCCAATTAGTATTAATCGTTATATGTATTTTTTTTTTGTATTTACTGCAGGTTCTTCAGGTTCTACAGGATCTCACTATGCAGATTGGACTTGTAGTGATTCTCCTATGTTTAGCTTCCCAAGTGCTAGGATTACAGGCATGTCCACCATAGGAATAGCCCTCAGGCCAGAGATGGAACCTCTGATCCCTGTGTCTGTCTAAGCAGGTGCGTTGATGCACTTAACTATCTGACTGGCCCTAGCTGTAAATTTTTAAGATGCTCTTTACCATGTTACAGATGTTTCTCTTTTCAGTTTGCTAAAAGATTCTGTCAGAGATAGATGTTGGATTTTGTCAATGTCTTTATTATTTATTCCATCATAAATTAAATGATCAACTATCTTCACACAAAAGAATTATTTTTAAATATACTGTGAGGAAATTCCATTTTATGTACTTCGGCCTTGTCTTTTGATTTCATAAAGAGGTATATAAAAAGCATACAAAATCGTCTCTTAAGTCTGTATACCATGTTACAGTCCTTCTGTCTCATTGCAAAAAAAAATCTCTGATAAATATCAGAAGCTCACATTTATTCTTTTTTCCTCTATGTTTCTTTTGAAATGATCCTTTTATAATATTTCACATAATGCCTTGAGCCCAGTGAGGAGAAGGTCATACATGGGAAGAATCAGAAGTTAAGGACATGTTCATGTTTCTCTATATATTAATTATTTCACATTGAAATAGTTGTTTTGAGGAGCTTAACTTTGACCTGAGGTCATGAGTGGCTACATAAAATAGGATCTTTCACCATTGATATATTGTTTTAAATTAGGCACCAGATGGAAGTGATGCACTGAACAATGAGTGGATTTCATTGTTTGCTTCATAGAACAATGCACAGTCTAAACAAATAAATAGACAAACTAATAATAAAGCGCTCGCATTATTCCTGCAAATACCTTGTGGATATAATAGTGAGGGAAAGCCAGTTTCCCTGAGTACATGTGGTCATTATTCCCCAGGGTTTTTTTTTTTTTTTTTTAAGGTTTTGCTGTCATTTAGAAAAGGCCAAGACACTAGTTTCAAAATTCAATTTGTCAACTGAAAATAAATTTTATAAGTTATCTCTATGATTAAAACCAATTCATAGCTGTAACCTTACAATATTTTGAACGATATTCTAGAGATAAAGGTGTCGACAACACCAAGAACAGCACGAGAAAGAAACCACCAGGCAGATCAAGTGATTATACAGGGGAGAAAAAATAGAACCAACAGCAGGAGAATAACATGACAAAGATGAGTCAGTGCACATCAGTTATAATTATGAATGTAAATAGCTTCAATTCACCAATCAAAAAGAAACATTGGCAGAATTCATAAAGAAATACGATCGAACAGTGTGATGTACCCAAGAAACACATTCAAGTCAAAAAGAAGCACACAGACTGAACATCAAAGAATAGAAAACAACACACCATGCAACAAAAACCAAGGAAGAAACCGGGGTAGTTAAAGGCACTATAGAATTTAAAATGAAGAATGATCAAAAGAGACAAAGATGGTCGCTACATACTTGCTAAGGAAAAAAAACAAACAAAAAAAAAACATCATGAGGAAGAGATAACAATCATTCATGGACTGAGGAATGAAAGTGATAAAATCACCACAGAGCCTGGGAAAATTTAGAAGATCATCAGTACCTACTTTGAAAACCTCTATTCTCATAATATGAAAGTGCAGAAGAAATGAACAGATTTCTAGGAATATACAAATTACCAAGTTGAATTAAGATAAAACTTCTGAATAACCCAATATATGTTAATGAAATAAAAAATGTAATTATAAACTCACCAACCAAGCAGAACCCAGGTCCTTATGCATTCATGGCTGAATTATACCAAAAGTTTAGATTTAACAGCAATATTTTTCAAGCTCTTTAATGAAACTGAAAGATAAGCAATTCTCCCTTACTCAGTCATAGAGGCCAGCATTAGCCTGATTCCAAACCAGAGAAAGATCCAACCAAAAAAGAGAATGTAAGGTCAATCTCTCTAAAATCCTCAATAAAATGCTAGAAAATAGAATGCAGAAAATCATCAAGATGAATATACCCATGGCCAAGTGAGATTTGTCGCACAAATTCATTAGTAGTGCAACATATGAAAATTAATTAATGTCATACTGCACATCTACAGATCCAAACACAAAAATCACATGATGATCTCAGTAGATGCATAAAATACTTTTGATAAAAATCCAACACACATTCATGATAAAACCTAAAGAAAATCAGAATCAATGGCCTTTACCTCAATCTGATAAAAGGCATCTATAACAAACAAATTGCCAACACATTATAAGTGGGTAGAACCTGAAAGCCTCCACTCTAAAATCAGGAACATGAAAACGAAATGCACTATCACCACTCCTATTCAACACAATTGTGGATACATGAGTTGGGGCAATTAGGAATCCATCTCACTTTAGAAAGAATGGAAATCATCAGGAAATCAGGTATAAATAAGTGTCCACGAGGCGGCATGGATACTGCTCCCTTTTCCATTCTTGGTGGGAATGGAGATTGGCATAACCACTATGGAGATCAGTCGCAAAAACCTAGGATTAGAGGTTCCATTCAAGCCAGATCTTTCTCTTCTGGGTATTTTCCAAGACAAAATTAAAAATGTCATACCATATTGATCATATGCACACCTATGTTTGCTGAAGTACAATTTGTAGCAAGTAAATACTGGAAAGAACCCAAATGCCCATCAACCAAGGAATGAATGTATTATTTTTATACAATGGAGTACCACTCAGCTATAAAGAAAACTAAACCTAAGGCTTTTTAATTGAAAACAAATTGAGTTTTTGATTTTTTTAAAATTAATTTTATTGAGAAACAAATAGCAACGAGACAGTTTCAAAACCAATTAGTAGGACAGCTTCAATAATTAACACATCGCATATTGTTGTCATTATAGTGGTTATTCATAGTACAAGATGCAGAAGTGATGTCCTGTAGAAATACTAGTAGTATAAATCTTTCTTCCCATTTTGTATTTGTTACAAATATATTTATATCCCCTTTTTGTTTAGTTTTGTCACAGGTGGGTATTCCATTGCTATTCAAATACACTGAGAAGAAAATTAGAGAAATGAATGCAAATTAAGACCATACTCCTAAGTGAAATAAATCAGATTCATAAGTGTAAACATGGTAGTTTCTCCCTAGAGGAAGAAGTTGAAAAAGTAGATGAGACCCAAAATATACAAATCATATTGAAGAAGAGAAAGAAACACCTGAAATTGAAAGAGCAACTGGGATGGGGGAACAGAGAAACGAAGGAAGGGAAAAGAGAAAAACACGGATTTATTTTATTTGATTGAAAAGAACTCTTTGTTTTATATTATTTGGTCAGTTTTGCACACCTCTACCTTGTAATCTAAACAAGTACTTCAAAGAAAACAAGATACAGGACTGGTAAGATAGCTCAGTGGACTAAGCGCCTGCTTTGGCAAGCACAGGAACCAGGGTTCAATTCCTGGCAGCATATGTCATGCCTGCCCCACCTCTGGGCTCACAGAGCACACCCCTGAGATTGTTGGGATTGTTGGCATGGTGTCACATGCCTGTAATCCCAACACTGGGGAGGCTAAAAAGAAGACAGGCTACTACACGTCCAAGCTACGTAGTGGGAACTTGTACCAAGTACTAAAATGAAACAAAACAAAAACGAAGTACAATATAATAACCATTTTTATTTTCCTATTATCTTGTTTTAAAATCATGTATCCTTTGTTTTATTGCTTCTTTTCTTTCTTTAAAATAAAAACAGGGTTTTTAAATAACAAGCCATTCCCAATTTTAAAAATGTATGTTTCCTTGTAGCATTTCTAGAAATAATACAGAGTTCATAATTTAAATATACCTATTATCTAATTCTACACAAAAACTATAAAATTATATCATATTGTACTATATCAGTAATTAGAACAACAATGGACATAACTCACTTAAGAGTCAATAAACTATAGCTTATGGTTGTAAAATCATTTTTTGGATGTTAAGTTTTATTGGGAGACTGACACAATTGTTTATAGTTTAAATGTGACAGTTTTAAACAGTTTTAATGCTACAAGGAAACATACGTTTTTAAAATTGGGAATGGCTTCTTATTTAAAAACCCTGTTTTTATTTTAAAGAAAGAAAAAAAGCAATAAAACCAAGGATACATGATTTTAAAACAAGATACTAGGAAAATAAAAATGGTTATTATATAGAATTAGAGTTGAATGTTTCAGACTAAACCATAGTTCAAAAATAGTAAAGGAAAAGGTTTCTCCTACCCTTGTGCATTCCCCTCTTGATATATTTGTTGTTGTTTTGGTGGTAGATGTTCTATTCTCACTCACCTTTAGAAAAGATTTATTTTCCCAGCTCTTGGAAGTATCTCCAGTAAGCACTAAAACCTTATCTAACAATAATCAAACTGTGGGTATCAGGCAGCGTTTTCCTCAGTTCTAAAATGAAGAGAGGTACTTAGCCAAGATTACAATAATTTCTAGGCACCAACATCTAGTCCAAAAGTCTGTACCAACTTCATTAAGCTAATCAAGGTCAACACAGGAGATTGCTCACTTTAAAGAGTTCCACAGAGAGCTAGTTAAGGGGCTTTTACTGCAGCTCAATTTCCCCCATGCCTTCCTTCTTTTGTAGGCCTCTTTCCACAGCTGCTAATTCTAAGACCAGCCTCTAATAAAGCTCTTGTGTGCTGCCTCACAAGGTGCCCATTCTACATAAGTGGACACGAACAAAAGAATCAGTGGGAATACTTCAAATCAGTGAGTGAAGATCACTCCCCAGATGATTTCTTCAATAATGTGTATTTGGAGAAAAAAACAGGTTTTCCTGAAGCCTCTGTGATACTTTGTCAGGTGGCTTCATCACTTGACTTAATGAAGAGCCACTCATATGCAGAAGCTGATATGTACTAATAACACCATTACTGTAGCACATGCGCCCGGACAGGGACTTCTCGGATACTATACAGTGAAAATCACTCTACCTTTTATACTGGTAAACAAAAAGGACACTGTGGTCTTTATTGACCATTACATTGCAAAACCCACAGTGATCAATGAAACGAGGAACACAGGATCAGGGGTAGAACTCAGTAACTTCTTGCTGCCCGTCAGCTTGCAATTGACTCATGGTATCTTCTGTTATTTTTTTCTTTCTTAAGTCTGAGTTGAAATTTGATATACATTATGGCTTTACTTCAATATTGCTGATGACTGCATTTAACTTACCTGAGGATAGAAGGGGTTGAACTATTGAGGTTTGCAATAAAATAGGAAGGCTACTTGAGAGGAAAAAAAAAGTTATATTTTTTAGTCCTGTTATGTTCTGACACTTTCAGTGGCTCATAGCTTATGCCAACCACGTGTCTTTATAAAGTGAAACTAAACAAACAAAAGTGAAGGAGAATATAGAAAGAAATTCTTAAGTGGCCCTGTCATAGCCAGAATGACAAAATATTATAAATATTTTGCATGTTCTGTAAATACGTAACACACAATGAAAAACTATTAAAATTTTAAAAGGACCAGAAACAAAATAAAATAGAATAGGGATATTTGGTTTTTGCCCATTTTCCTAGAATAGACATTTGGGATTTTTATTTCTAAGTTCACATTGAAGTGTTAGCATTTAAATATGTCACGAAAGTGTGTGCTGCTGATCCACACACAAAAATAATTCACATTTAATATTTAAATTCCTGTCCTGCTGATACATTTTACACTGAGAGTTTCCTTGTAAATCACCTCCCTTTCATGCTACCACAGGTAAGTGGAAATTCACTGCAATTTACTGCTTGAGTTTAGATCGCCAGTCTAAGATACACAATCAGCCGTCTTAGAAAACTAACATTATCATGAAAAGCACTATGATTCTCCATGTTTGCCAGGCTGATTTTTATTATTTGTTTGGAAGCTTTAATAAAATTCCTCTGCTTAAAACGAGGAAGGTAAATCCAGGAAGACACTGCTAGGCAGAAGCTAGTTTCATTTACGGATTCTTATATTAGCAGACCAGCATGGTTGATTGATTGGCTGATTGATTGATTTATTGAAAGGCTACAGTGTCCAGAAAAGCCTGCTGTCATCACTGCTACCAGCGCCTTTAGGAGAGCTAACACAGAACAGCTGCTTAACTCATTTTAGGAATTAGTGATAGTGGGCCAGCCAAGTGGCTCAGAGGATTAAAGCACCTGCAAGCAGGCCCAGTGGCTGGGGGTTAGATTCTGGGCTTACTGTGCCAGCTGCGCCCCTGGGGCATGCTGAGCTGGCAACTGAGACTGCGCATGGTGGTGCATGCCTGTCGTCCCTGCTCTTGGGAGGCTGTAAACAGATCACTATGAATCCGATCTAGTACTGAGACCCTTACCACCCTGCAGACCCTTCCCTAAAATACAAAAAGAAAGAGAAATAAAGAAATAAATAAAAAATAAAGAAATTAGTGATAGAGAAAAAAATCTTGGGTAACGTACCTCTGTTCTGTTTAAATCTGTTAAGCTAGTGACATCACCCTTAGATCATTAGTCTACTGAAGTTTCTGTCACCTAATTTCATATACAGCTACCTAGTTTCTCCTATGTGATGGAATGAAGAAAAGAAATATGCTACAGTGGCAATGTTCCTTGAAGTACACATTACGTGGAACATCTGCTTCTCCATTTGTCTACAATTGTAGCAGGCTGGGCTAGGCTTCAAAAATATGAGCAAGAAAACCCAGGGATGACTCTTTGGAAAGTTCACAGCCCACCCCTACCATGCTGAAACTCATGTAGCCACAGTAGTGTGCGCTGGGGCCCAGTGCAAATGATCATTGCATGGAGGGCTTGTGGATGGCTCCATTGCACCATGAGATGTGCAAGTCTAGACATGGATTCCAGATGTATAGAAAGGAGCGCATGGACAGGACATTTGGGTTGAATGCCTGTGGGACATGGATGAACAAGCACTCATAAATGGGTAATGTGAGTGCTTCACTCTCGTGATCTTCCCAGCCTAACTTACTGAGGGCTGCACGACCTGTACAGGGAAAGATGGATGCATATCCAGTGCTGTCTGAAAGCATCATTATGGTTCAGTTAATTGTGCTCTGGTAGATGCTTACTATGTTTTGCATCAAATAGAATGAATTTGTTTTTATATTTGCTTGTTCACAGACACAAAACAGAGATTTTTCACTTCTCTAAATCTCATCCAGGGCCAGTTAAATAGCCCAGTGGATTAAAGCACCTGTAAGCAGGTGTAAGGGCCGGAAGTTTGATTCCTGGGCCTGCCATACTGGCCCCGTCCCCAGGGCACACTGATTCAGGCGTGGTGGCATGTGTATGTCATCCCAGCTCTTGGGAGGCTGTGAACAGGCAGATCACTACAAGTTCGATCTAGTAGTGAGACCCTGAACACCCTGCAGACCCTTCTGTAAAAATGCAAATACATAAAATAAATAAAGAAAGAAAGAAGTCTCATCCAGTCATCTCCAGATTGAGATAATGACATCTTCCTTTTGCAGTTTTCTAAGGTGAAATAAAATAATCTATGTGAACTCTCCCTGGAAATGCTTTTTTTTGAAGACTGAAATATGTGAAGTGGGTATGTGATGTGCTTCTTTCATGTATGTTTCTAATTCAATATTTCTGTGATGTAAGGTAGTGCTAATTTTTAGAATTGACAGTTTTAATCCATGATGTAAATTTTCTTGATGTGAAAATATATTTTTATATAAGTTAGTCTCTTTCTCCCAAGTGTATCCTGAGTTTTCTAAATTCTTAAATCCACTTTCTTAAATGGTTTTCCATAAGGACAAACGGTATGCAGATAATGAAATAGTCAGATATTCTTATGTTGGGAATCTGCTTTCCTTTCTTTACCTAATGATATTTATACTTATAGACATCCACTCAATTACTGTCCAATTCTAAAGTCTGTGCTCTGTGAATGAAGATATATTTGTCCTCCTGGATTTTCAATAAGATGACTTATACTGGCTCTTTCTACCTTACTATGGTTTGATTTAGGCTTTTCTTTAATTTGATGCAAAATATTATGCCTGACCAGCCATGCTGGCATACACCAGTAATCCCAGCACTCGAGAGGCTGAGGCAGAGGATTGCCACAAGTTATAGCCAGCCTGGGCTACACAGGAAACTTAAGGCCAATTTTAGCTACACAGCAAAAACAAGTAAATAAGTAAAAAAAAAAAAAAAAAAAAACTTTGTCAAAAGTGATATACCTTCAATAAAAATGTACTTTAAATGTTCAGTTTTGCTATTTTCTATTTTTTTCACCTTTTTATCATTTGTCTTTTATTTTATTTTTTCCATAATTTTATTGAAGAGGAAATAGCAATGAGACAGTTTCAAATCAAATTATTAGAACAGATTCAATAATTAATACATTGAATACTATTTTCTTAGTGGTTATTTGTTGTACAAGGTGCAGACATAATATTCTATTTACAAACACTATTAGAGCAGATGCCTCTATTCATTGGAAAAATCAAGTGACTGCTTACATGTTTCCTTTTGGTGGAACCAGGGATTGAACTCAGGCCCTTGCGCTTGCCAGGGAAATGCTTATTCCACTGAGCCATCTCCCTGGCCCCAATTTTGCTATTTTCTAAGATTAGACATATGAAGTTACTGTCCATTTACATTATGATTTCGGGCAGCCTCACTGAGTTGCAGCTCAGAGTCAGCCAGCATATCATAAGTGTAAATAATCTGGATAGGCTGGCAGTACAATGTTTTGCTAAGCTATGATGTTGAGTAGGTTATGGGAATTAAATGCACTTTTCACTGGTGATGTGTTTATTTTATGATGTATTTATTGGCTTGAAATCACACTATAGGTTCAAAACCAACTATTAAATCTGAAAATTAGAAGAACTTAAAATAGTTGCATTTACAAACTCCTCTTCCTCCTATAGACAATTGCATTATTCTCAGCTTTTTTCCTCCATGTACCAGATGAAAAATACATGCAGTGCTTCTAATTTTCAACAAAATGCTAAACATTCGACTATTTGCCTGTAATTATTAGCTACCACTTCTTAATGAAAGGCAAATAAGTAAAGACACTGAAACTTGGGATCCCAGTAGTTGGAAGAATGCACTAATGGCCAACCTGCACTTCTCTCCAACCTCTTAGACTGGGAAGGAGCTGTGGGACTGGCAGCCAGTGGGGCCTAGTGGTTCACTTGGACTGGGCTCAGCTAGAAAGAGCCTGATACAGCAAAGAGAACCAATCCTAGTCCTGACAGGTTAGGTTGAGTTCAGTAGATCTATACCTAGTGAGCTGAGGTGACTGCTGGGCCCAGTGGAGCCCTGACCACGGCCCACGCCTATGGGAGCATTCTCACAGCACAGAGGTGGCAGCAGGTAACGGGAGAGGCCTAGTGTGCCTGGAAAACTCCGGATGCATGCAGCAGAGGTGCCCAGACAAAATTCCAGAGAACTAATTTAAATATAAATTCTTAATTTAATATGTGCTTTGTTATGTAGCTAAAATGTTTGCCCCTATGGTCTCAAGTACAAACCCATTAGTTACAAAAGTGTGTCAATTTCTAAATTTTAATAGCTGTTATTAGTATTGTTATTTGTGCTACAAGAAAATATATCTGCCTTATCTGTATCCTTTCCCTTGGTTACTAATATTGGAAGGTGGTTGGGTAATAATGTCACCAAAGCCCTACACTACAGGACAGAAGACACTGCCAAATAGAGACCAATATCTCACTTCCAATCAATAAAGAAGGCAAAAATCTTGGAACACACACCAAAAAAGAATCTCTGACACAGAGGAGATACCTGAAAATCAGATTCTATAATGAAGCTCTGACTGTAGTGATACAGCTATCTGCTATGAAACTTTCACAAAGAAGAATCACAAAAATCAAGTTAAGGAGTTATCACTGAGATAGAAAAATGATTAAAAGAAGGAGCAAAATGCAATCTCAGGTTCGAGCCCTCTTAGAACAAACCCAGGAGATATCGGTATAGCAGAAATTGGAAGCCACACATCTGAAATCTCTGAAATAATAGCAACTGAAGTGAAGAAACAACTGCAGAAGAGTATAGAGGAAATCAGATCAGAAATAATCTCTCAGATTAAAAAAAGAAATGATAACCAAAATGAAAGCATTACTAAGTTTTTCTAAAGAAGACACTGATAAAAAAAAATAAAACAAAAAGAAAAACTAGAGGTGAATAGAAAAATGATGGAAACCTTGAATGAGCAATATAGGAAAAAATAGAATTCATTAAGCAGATTCAAAGAGATACACAAGAGCCTAAAATCTCCAACATCTTAGGATTTGCTCACCCCTTCTCTACATCTCTTCTTCCTAATACTTCCATCTATGTTCCAAGATCTTTTATTCCAGTTTTTCAATTCCATTTGAAAATACTCCTGTTTGTCCCTTGCATTTAGCTGGTCCTTAGCCTGTTTTTCACATGATGGCTTGTATATTGGCACCTTTAGATAATTTCCCTTTTTGCCACATTAAAGCAAGTTAATTTCCTGGTCATATACTGTTGTGACAGTTGCAGTATGTCTTTTACAACAATGATGTGGTTAGAGAAGTGGGGAAACTTTCAACTCAATGAAAAGGAGTAAAATTTAGTGAATTTAAGGTAAAAAGATCAAGTGTAAGGGCTGGTAAGGGTATGGTTCCCTCATACACAAGTTTCAGGGGACTCACTCTGCCCTTTATTTTGTTGCCTCTGTTCTCCATTTCTAAGTGGTGGGTACTAGCAACTCTGAGTTTCTTTCTTTCCAAGCTCTAATCTAGTAGTGGTAATGAAGCTTGGTTTTCTTTACACATAAATGCATTTCTCTTAATGACTGCTGTTTCTCATTGTGTCACATTTCCAAATTAATCAGTGAATTTGTAGAATAATGGATGAATTGGACAATATTACCTAAAGGACACAATTTTAGATACAGTTCCAACAAAAGCTAGAGAAAACGACTCCATGTGGTACCATGGACAGCAATTCTGTCATTTAGATTGGAAAAGTGGATACTTCTATATTTCCTCAGGTTAAAGTAAAAAAGCCAGTATAAGGGGCAAAAAGCTATTCAGAAAACTTACTTGTATGGCAAAGCACAAAATATTCAGTATCTGTAGCAGGAAAATAGAAGATGAAGCAGAAACTATAAAAGCAAGGAGATTATAATGTGGCATTTTACTTTGAAGAACGAACAATTAGAGCTGGCCAGATAGCTCAGCAGACTAAAGTGCCTGCCTAGGCAGAGCACAGGGCTGGAGTTCGACTTCTGGTGTGTGGTTCCAGCCCTGCCCTGGGTGCAGGCTGAGATGATGACTGAGACTGGGCGTGGTGGCACACACCTGTAATCCCAGGGCTTGGGAGGCTGAAACAGGAGGGTCACTAAGAGTTGGACCTGTGTAGTGAAACCCTGTAGACCCTGTACTGAATTCCTAAAAAAGAATCAATAAAGGTAAAATAAGAGAAGAAAAAATGACTCAACAAAAGTCTCTTTATTCCCACAGAGTCAAGGGCATTAAAATAAAACTGTTCATTTTGAAACAAAAGCAAGCAGTACTTTACACAATGTCTTCATTTGGTTAAAACTTAAATGCTCAGGGTGAGAAGATAACTCAGCAGGCTAAATGCCTGCTTAGGCAAGTGCAGGGACGAGGGTTTGATACCCAGCACCACATACTATGCCGGCCCCACCCCTGGGCATGCTGAGCCAGCCAACTAGTCCCAGCATGGTGACGCGGGCCTGCAGCCCAGTGCTGGGGAGGCTGAACACAGGAGGCTCACTGGGAGTCCGAGTTGAGTAGTGAGACCCTGTACCAAACACAGCAAACAAAACAGATGAAAACTTAAACACTTAATGTGGCTGAGTCATTTGCCCTGTTATTAACAACTTGCAAATTCCTTATTCACAGAAATAAGAAGTTCAATAATTGAATGCCAGAGAAAAAATTTTCTTGATATTTTAGACTAAAATCAGTCTTACGGGCCCACCGAGATGACTCAGTGGAACAAATGCTTCCCTGGCAAGTGCAAGGGTCTCAGTTCAATCCCCAGTTCTGCAAAAAAAAAAAAAAAAATAAATAAATAAAATAAAATAAAATAAATAAATAAATAAATAAATAAATAAAATCAGTCTTGGGAAGGATAAAGAGATTCTTATAAAAGCTTACTCTACCTAAAATTTCTATTCCTACTTCAATTCAAAAGATGGTAAAAGTTAATTCTTCACAGAAATTTTAAGGTAACATTAAAGAAAATATTAAGCAAAGGATCAAAGTTCACAGTATTGTTACAAATCCTAAAGGATATATAATACCTGTCTGTATCACATTTACTGATTAATAAAAAGTGTTTTTTCTGTGATTACTAATTGTTTTCACACCATTGGTTGTATTATTAAAAACAAGTTTCACTGATGAAACATATTAAGTATTTCTCACAGCAAAAAGTAAAAGTATTCATATATTGGTTCACTGAGCCCTTAAGGCTTAGTTCTCTTTGAACTATCATTGTTGAGCTTGGAAAATTATTCAAAATATATATTTACATTTAGACATGTGGAGAAAATTAAAATGCCCACAGACTTTGATATGTCAGGAGTCATCAATTTATATCATGCTGTCAATAGGTTGAACATGTCAATGTGTGAAAATTAAACATTTCTGGTAATTTCTGGTGAACATTTCTGTCCTAATATATGTCCATAGATTTTTTGGTCTTTGAAGTCGCTCATTTTATAGAATATCATATTTCTTTTTTTTTTTTTTTTTTGTATTTTAGGGAGGGGTCTACAAGGGTGTTCAGGGTCTCACTACTAGATCAGACTCATAGTGATCTACCTGTTTACAGGGAGCTGGGATCACAGGCTTGTGCCACCATATCCAGTCTCAATCACCATCTCAGTGTACCCCAGGGGCGGAGCCAGCCTAGCAGGCCTGGGGATTGAATCCCTGGCCCCTGCACCTCCTTGCAGGCACTTTAATCTTTCGAGCTATTTGGCTGACCCTTGGAGTACTACTTTTCATAAGTATTAAGTTTCCTGTTGTAACTGTGTATTTAGAGGTAAATATAAATCAGTTATTAGCATTGCAAAAGAGTACATTTGTCTGGACTGTCTTTGATGTTTGCCATAGCATTAGAGCAATCACGACTCTCCACACCTTCAAATGCTTGAAGCTATGTTTATTTTAGAGGTGATAGGACCCAGTAGAGGTCGCTGGGTCCTCCTCAAACTCCATCTCCAGTTATACGGAGTGTCTCTGCCTCAGGTGATGCTGAGTTGAAGACGTACTTGAGGCCATGAAGGCTCTGTGACCACTTGCTTCCACATTTTTTCCTGATTCTGATTATGTCCCCAGGGAGCCCTTTAAGGTCAGCCTTTGACCTTGTTTTCAGGATAACTCATGCCTTCCTTAAAATCTCACCATCTTACTGCATCTCCACCTAAGACTAAGAAATCATAGACGGATGTGATCCAAATAGTCACCCGCCCCTACTTCATCATCTGTGTGGAATGAGGGCTTGTGTAGAGCTGAAAACTGTCTTAGAGGGAGCATCGATGCCTGGGACAGTATGGATTTCAGATGAACTTTTTTTACCTCAGGGCAATCTGTTCTCTGTACAGCTACTACATTTTCTAAACTTTAGAAATAGAAAAGCATGAGGTAAGCAAAGGGTTGTTGCAATTCCGATTAGAAAGCAAGCCCCTCACTACAAAGTTTGAGCTCCTGAAGTATAGGAAAAAAGAAAAGATACCTATGATGCCCATCACAATTCTTTGGGCTCCTGTTGTGTGACATTTTCTTGCAATCAGAGTTTTTGTTTCCATGGTTTGTCAGAGAGCAGTGGCAGGCAGAATTATAAGACAACCCACAACACAGCACTACATCAACTTGTGTGATCTTCCTTTCTTGTGTCAGAGAGTGGAATTTGGGAACACAGTTTATTTCTATGAAGGTTTTATATTTAATATAATAAAAAATATAATAGTTGACCTGCATTGCTGGTTCTTGTTTTAGAGTTTCTCAAAACTTCGTGATTGTTGGGAGTTCCAGAGGTGGGAACATTTTTAGGTAATTATGTTGCATGCCTTTCAAACATAGCAGACATTATGCTAATGGGGAAAACATTTGATCAACTTCTAGTCTATACAAGGATAGCTGGTTAGCAGAGGAAGCAGTCATGTAATTAGGACCTCCGAGATGGATGAAAGATTGGACTATTGGAATTTCAACTAATCACGAATGGCCTATGATTGATTCCATTATGTCCACGTAAAGGACATAATTTTACCCTCCATGTAAACCCTAAACAAAGATCAACAAGGTTCTAGGCTGGTAAAACAATTTAGATGCCAGAAAGGTAGCACAATCCAAATCTATAAATGGAAAATTTCTGTATCCAAAGTGTTTCCCAACTTTACCTCCTGTTCCCACTCAACTGGTATTTATTTCTATCACTTATAATAAGGCATAATAAGAAACTAGCATTAGACAAGGAATGGAATAGGAGGAAAGGATGTAAAATAGGGTAGCAGAGTTTATTAAATGGAGAGTTTATTTTCATTTGGCATAGTTATCCAGATGAGTTTTTTTAAATGATTTTGCAAAAGTCAGAGATATTAGGAGACAGATTTCATTAAGCTGCTATCCTGAAAGAAAGTAAACTGCTATATTTTCGAAAGGGCTGCTTGCTGAGAAATTGTAGGTAATGTTTACAAGCTAAATGACCAGTTAAATAGAAAGGGGACTAACAGTGTGTCCCAAAAATGAATTCGGAATGAACTCCAAGCATTCAATGAAGTGGAGACCGCCACTGACATGTCCCTTTCAGTCTGGTGAAATCCTGAGTTGAAGAACAGTTTTGTTACCCCCAGAAGCTATGAGAAAAGGAATGACTGTTGTTTTATGTTCCTAGATACGTGGCAGTTTCTTATGTAGCATTAGAAAATTAATATAACTGGTATGTGCAAGCTATATATACTAGTACAAGGACTCAGAGTGATCTTCCTGTTTCAGCCTCCCCAGTCCTGGAATTACAGGAATGTGCTACCAAGCCAGGTGGTTGGCTCAGCACACCTGGGGCAGGGCCAGCACTACATGTGGTACTGGGAATGGAACGCTGGTCCTTGTGCTTGTCTAGGCAGGTGCTAAGGCCCCTGAGTTATCTCCATGGCCATGAGCTATCTTTATGACCAACAACATAAATTTTATATAGGCTTCATTAATACAATTAAATCAACATGATTTCTAAGTATGTTGATTTTAATTGGAGAGAAAAGTAAAAAAAAAATCATTTCCATCCACCTACTAGAAGAAAAAACTATTTTCCTTGCTTTCAAAAAGTACTATGAAGATTCAATTAACTGTGCAGAAATTTGTATACAGCTGTTTCAAAATGAGAAATTACTTTGTTACATGTTATCAAAATCTCAAGATAGTTTCTACTGATTTTCTAGGGTCAAAAATATGTTGAGAATTGAATTACAGATATTATAAATAAGAACATTTAGAAGCATTTAGCTATTTTGTTATTGCTTTATTGGCTAGAACACCGTGAAAAGGATGTAAGAGAGAATCATTTTGGTGCTGTTTATTATCTTTATAAAAGAAAGACTTATTAAATGTGGCTATTCTTACAGTTCAATCTTCCAAGACCTTACTGAAAATCGAAGAACAATAAAGCCGGATAAAGCTTTGCTTGAAAAATGTTTATCCCAAGTACACTTCTCACACTGTGTAGACATATGTGGACATAAAATAACTTAAGGCAGCACTAAATTGTCTCATATCATTCAAATGGTGACACACCTGGGGAGGATGGCAGCTATATACAGGACTAACATCACGGTTTGATGCATTTTATTTCAATTTCTCCTCTTATTAAGTTTTTATTTATATGTGAAAAAATAAAAACCATTTGGAAACATTTCTATCATCACTCCAAAATATACATCTGTGTATACAAAATAGCCTAGACATATAGCTACTTTCTCTTGGTTCAATGAGAAGCAACTTTTGAACTAACGGTGTTTAGACAAGATATCATGTCTGTATCTTGTATGATAAATAGCTATACAAAGGAACAATATGCAATGTATTGATTATTATTCCTGTCCTGCTACCCTGTTTTGAAACTGTCTCACTGCTACTTCTTTCTCAATAAAATTAATATAAAAATAATAGAAAGTAAAATAACAGATCAATGTTTTAATAATGACAAAAAAGCATCTGGTTGATGGAAAATTTCAAATATTTTTAGGATACAACAGCAAGAAAAAATTTAAAGGGTAGAAGATGGTTTTGATTTGAAATCATTTTTTTTTGCAAAGAAGACAGAAGTCCTAATTATACTGGTGTAATTCAAATATGGTTTAATTGATTTGATTTTTTGATTCTTGATTTAAAAATAAATATTGCAAAGGTGGATTCAAATAGAATTTTCAAAATATCAGTTTATTGGAGAATCTAGTTATATATAATTTTGTGTTTTCTGGACCGTTGAAGCTGGTAATAATTTTGAGAAATACCAAGTTAAGCTTTTGTGGCTATCCATCATGCATTTGGTTAAGACAAATTATTAGGTAAAGTGGCCACTTTATAAGACATTTCAAGCGGGGGTTATAGTAGCCACTGAAGAAGAAACACAGTTTCAAATATATTTAAGTTACCACAAAAGCACAGACAATAAATTGTTAGCAGAGTAGTAAAGTTTCTGGCCACTAACCACCTATTAAAACGAATCATAAAATAGCAAAAGCCTTTTTTATCAAAGTAGTGAAAAAACAATCAAGAATAATTAATTGAGGCTTGTCTGAGGGACACAGGAATATCTTAAAATTGCAAGTCTCTCAGTTCATTTATTTAACCAACAGCAAGGTTTTAACTGGTAAAACTGGAAATTGTACCACAGCAGCTGTGGTCTACAGCAGTTCCAGGTCTTCAACACTACAAGAAATCAGAAACTGGAGTGAAAGAAAAGGACCTGGTGGCAGAGCTGATGCTCTGGGTCCTTCAGCGCCACACCCAGATGAACAGCAAAATGTATGAAAAACTGACTTGGAATGCTTGCTTGAATATTTGAAGATGTAGTGAAATGACTGCAATTCTTTAGACAGGGAAACATACATTAATGGATTGAGGAACCCTTGGAAATGCATTTCCTGCTGTTGTTGTCCATATCACCCTGTTCACTGAAAATTTTCATAAGTCCTACCTGGGAGAGAGGCTGGCAACCCAACAGGATACCACGTTCTCGGGCAGCTTGTTCTGCATGCTCTTCAATTGAAAATAACGTAGTTGCAAAATTTTGGAGGTTATCAAACTAAGAGGCAAGGAGATGATTCATACCCGAGGCAACTGACAAATGCTCAGCGAAGTAAGTTCAGAAAGCCTATTTGCGTACCGCACAATGGATATTGAAAAAGTAAGTGTAATAAATTAAATGTTTAACTCGTACTTAAAAAAATAAATAACATACTGAGCCGACTAAGAAAAATTAATGAGAAACAGAAAGCTTTCCTGAGACCATACTTAGTTGACAGATTTAATAAGGATAGTACAATATCAAAATTGACTCAAACTTGATTGTGGAAATAACCAATTTTGTTTTATCAATGGATCATAATAGGCCAGATTGTGAATTTTTAGGGTTCATTTCAAAAATTATATTTCTGTTGAAGGTTAAACTCTGGTTACAGGTACCAAGTACTGTCACAAAACTGACTCATCAATGCTAGTGTCACAGTACCAACAACGTAGCTCCTCTTGGTGCACCAGCATGCCTGGCCTTCAGTTTTGGCTTAGGACAGTGGTAAATATTTAACGTTCATTTGCATTATGGTAAGTTTGTATCCACATGATAGGTGACTGATTGTGTCAATTTAACTAATAAAAATGCCCACTTAAATTGGATCAAAGGGAAGACCAGATAGCTCAGTGGACTAAAGTGCCTGCCTAGGCAAAACGCAGAGGCCCTGGATTTAATCCTCAGTGTGCAGTACAGGCTCCACCCCTGGGGCACACTGAGACATTGATTGAAACTGGGTGTGGGCCCTCACACCATAATCCCAGGGCTTGGAAGGCTGAGAACAGGAAAATCACTGCAAGTCCAATTGATGTAGCAAGACTCTGTAGACCTTGTAGTCCTATACTAAGCACATAAAATATAAATAAATAAATAAATAGGATCAGCATATCTCTGGGTGTAGCTCAAAGGATTTCTTAAAGATTTTCTGGGCTTAATGCATGTCTAAGATAGGAGCCAATAAACTGGAGGACTGAATGGATGAAAAGGAAAATGATGGCTGGCAAGATAGTTCGTCAGACTAAAGCACTTGCATATGCAAACTTAGACAAGCACAGAGATCACAGTTTGTTCCCTGGTACCACACGCCTTGCGAGCCCCTCCTCAGGATGGCCGGAAGTGGCCAGAGCCCTGGAGTAGTGGCACAAACATGTAATCCTTATTCTGGGGAGTCTGAAAACCGGAGGATAACTGTGACTCTGGGCTGTGTAGTGAAACCCTGCCACAACCAAACACATTTAAGAAAAGGGAGGGGGGATGAAGAAGGAACACTCATCTCTGCTTTCGAAAGATCTCCAGTCCTCAGCTTCATCTTGGAGGTTGTTCAGCCTTTTGGTGCTGTTCCTTCTGCCTTCCATCACAGACCCTCTGGCTTCCTGACTCGGACTTGCATGAGACACTACAGAAGCCTCTGGGTCTTCCAGCACATGGACAGAGCTTTGTACTGTCCCATGCTTGACTAAATGGACACTACAAGTCAATCCTGTAAATTATGTACTTGTGTACTCTGCACTAAGCCTGTTTCTCTAGCCTGGACTGACAAATGCAATCCATTTTGAAATATGATCAGAATTGCTCTGCAATTTTAATTTTTATAAAATGCTCATATTCTGTCCCCTCACTTCTTCAGTTATTCTCTTTGAGGCTTTGACTACATATTAGAAAAGACTTATGAGCTTAAATTGGCAGACAAAACTTCAGACATTTGTCTCAGGATGATGTTGACTACAAGCTTGCTGATGTTCCTTGGGCCGCTTAGTCCAGACTCTTTTTTGAGTGAATATGCCTGATGTGATGTAGTAGCGTGTGGCTTTGGAGGGTATGATACTGTGATAGTCACTGCTAACAGTCTTTTATCTTGATCAATGAACCTGCAGTTCATACCCACAACTTTTTTAATGCACATCTGTCCCTTACCAGGTGAGACGAATGCTTACACGTCCCTCTGTAACTACTCTCTGCACTTAGATGTACATTCTGATTCTTAGTATAAGTGCTAAATGCTTTTGTTTTGTTTTGATTTTTGCTCATGTGAGCTCCCATGAACCTCTACCAATGAGGGCAATAAAAGCCTTCTGAGCTTTTCCTAGAGGACAGAAAGTGGGGCCATAGTTTCCAACATTCTGAGGTTTCCCCATGAAGAGAAATATTTCTACTCCTGCCTCAACAAATTCAACCCTTCTGACAAGGTGGTTATGACTCACATGCTGTCGGCCTGATCGACAGATGAGCTCGTGTTTCCTCCCAAAGTCTATGGGACCAACAGGCTTTGGCTTGACCCACACTCTTTGTTTCTGTGAGGCCCACCCCTCCCTCCTTCAAGTCATATTCTATATCCCTGTAAGCTAGAGTTATCCCTCTTTTTGTGAGAAAGGTCAAAATAATGGATTTCAGAGAGTCCTTTTACTCTGGACTTCTCTTTACTAAAGAGGTCATGAAAGTCATCTTTAAGACTCCAGGCTGATCAATGTCTTTTTTCTTCTAGGAAATCAGTAAAGACGGCAGAAGGTATAGATTTTCTGTGAGGATTGAGTGATATACAGCAGGCCAAGGTCTTAGCACAGTGTTTATCAAATGGTTATCAGTCATTTCATGTTGACTGTTATGATTGTTGGGGTAATTCCTCCACCATCCAGAGAGAGATTCCCTATGAGTTTTAAAACATCAATTTCTCTATTCAAAAAATGCTTTGCAGTATTACTGTTTACATAGGCCTCTGTACACAGCAAGGCTTCCCTTAGTCTTCTGTTAGACCCTCTCCTCTTCTGAGCCTCTGCATAATCCTTCCCAGATTTCACAGCATCCTGGTGCCTATCTGTTTACATTCTCCATGTGTTTTCTCGGTCCCATTATTCTGTCTTCGTATTCCCTTGGCACATCCTACAAGCATGCACACTTCTGTTTCTGCAAGGTTTCTAATAACAGCCACATTTGTAAACAGCTAATCTTCTCTATGCTTTCAGGTGATTTTTCTTATAGATCTAAATTCATTATAAGAGTAGAACTTTTCTCCTATTAAATACATCTAATTATTCAGTTTCTGCTGTGTCCTTAATATAGTTTCTGTCATTTTTCAAGCTAAATTACTTTTCTTTTAGCTTAAAATGGACAGCAAGACAGCTCATCAGACAAAGTACCTGCCTAGACAAGTGCAAGAACCCTGGTTTGAACACCGTTATCACGTGCAGCACTGGCCCAGCCCTTGGGTGAGCCCTAGACTGAGTCCGGAAGCCGTGGCACACATCTGTAATCACAGCACAGAGGAGGCTGAAATCAGGAGGATCATTATGAGTCTGACCTGTGTACTGAGAACATTTGCCAAATACATAAAAAAGAAAAAATGGCTAATGCTACTTCCATCTGCTTTTTCTGTGACTTCTGTCTGCAATATGATTCTATACCAAATCTCTCTATATGATGAATTTTTTGTAACATTTTTACATTTCAAACCATTCTTTTTAGGTATAGTAAAAAAAATAAAAACCCACTAGGATGCATTTTTGTATTTTAAATTTAATGTCATTTCTTAGTTTTGTATGTTTTAGATAATTCTATTCTGTTTCTTTTGAAAAATCAGTGTGTGGTAAAGACATATAACAAATGAGAATTGAACCTTACTCAAAAAGATCCAGGCAATAAGAATAAATTACTCTTGTAAAATTAACTGATTTATCACTGTTGGGGTATGTCTAAACCAAAACAGAATTATCATCATGAAATACTTGCTTATTATGAGATAAGATTTTTCTGACTCATGTAATAAACATGAGTTATGAGGAATGCTTCTTTATATCATGTGGGCCTTTAATTTGCTTCTGAAATAGGATTTTGGTACTACTATAAGTGTCTTTGACAAGTACATGTAAGGTAGGTAAAAATATAGGGGAAAAGAGTACATTATTCTGGAATATTAACTTATTCTGTGGTAAGCCAGTTAAAATTCTTGCTTGAAAAGAATAAAGCAAAACCATTTATCTTTGGCTTAACTAAAACCAGGGCTTAGGATTTTCAGGAAGATATTAAAAACCAAGGGGATTTTCCCTTCCCTGGATGATTTTGATACTCATTCTAAGACGTCTCAGAGATTTATATTTTCTGTCCTTCCCTGTTAATTAAAGTGTTAAAGGTACTTAGTTGAGAATTTTTAGCAATCAATGGATTTACAAATATTAATAAACCAAGAATTCAGATATTTGGTGCTAGATTTGACTGCTACTAATTAAAAAGGAGGCTTAATAGTCAGTAGATTTAGAATATCTTCCTTAAGCCAGTGAAAATTTAAATCTCTTATCCCTTTTTCCTGTTCATTTTATTTGATATTATTTCTTCAAGTAGAATATTTTTCCAAATATATATTTAAGTGGATTTCATGTAATTCTTTACAATTTTAGCTATTAATTAAAATTTATTATATTTCAATGCTGGGAGTACATTTTACCCACAGCTCCATAGTTGCCAGGTGCCCAGGGTTACATATTACAAAGAAAAATGGTAGTTCCTCTTTTAATTATGTATAATGCAGTTATTTTAGACTCTTTAAAGACGTCTGTGTGTATATTATAGTATATTATTTGGGGTGTTAAAGAATATGAAAAGACTGCTAGAAGATAATATCACACACCTTTCCTGCTGTCCTTTTATGAGTTACTATGGTGACCTTGCAGTCAGGTTTGAGACAGAGAAATGTGCCAAATTTTTGATCTACACTCTCTAAAGAAAGTCAGGCAACACGTGCCTGCCTTTCTTGTCGTGGCTGTTGTGTGACAAGTGGAATGCTAAAACCTGAGGTTTAATTACCTTCACTTCTTTTTGCATATCTATCACCCAGGGTTCCACAGTTACCAGGTCTAGGAACTGAGCATGGATCCAATTTGCAGCATAATGGAAGAAATGGGCCAAAAGGCAGTCACAACATAACTTAGGGCTGGCCAGATGGCTCAGCAGACTAACATGCCTGCTTGGGCAGTTGCAGGGACCGGGGTTTGATCCCCAGTGTGCTGTGCTGGCCCTGTCCCCAGGGTGTGCTGAGATGGTGACTGAGACTGGGCATGGTGGCCCGCACCTGTAATTCCAGTGCTTGGGAGGCTGAAAACAGGAGGATCACTATGAGTCTAGTCTGTGTAATGAGACCCTGTAGACCCTTCACTAAATACATTTTCAGAAAAGAACATAAATTAACTGAAAAAACAATGACAAATGATGTTTATGGCAGTGTAAGTAGCTGTGGCTATGACTTGAACTATATATACATCATGTTTAGGCATCATTTTATTTTTGAAAAATGATGAAGTTGGTGCTAGGAGACAGTTTCAAGATGTGAGTGTTGGATTCATGTGAAGTCAACCAGCACCTATTTAGAATTCTTTGACATTGGCTTATTTGTGCTTTAGTCAGACACAGGCAAATTGCATGTCCTTGTTACAGTAGGGTGAGGATATGGAACAGATATGTTATGACAAAGAACATATCATTTTGCATCACTGGTTCCCTTTAGAAAGTCTCAAAATCCTCTGGAATTTATGGGTGAAAATTTTTGTCTTATGTTGATGTGTAATATAATGTGGTCTCCAAGAAGTTTTCAGGTAAAAAGAAGAAAATAAAGCAAACATGGGTTCATATTTGGAAGTTTCATTTGCCAGTCGAACTAGAAAATGAGAGCATGAGAGATGAAGGTCAATGAACAGCATGTTAGTCAATATTGTCTACACAATAGGAGACTATTAAAAGCTCTGGACAGTCGAGTTCAGTAGTGCTTCCTAGTGGGTGACAAACTCATCTGAAAGGGAATGCTGATGTGTGGAGAAGGTAGCATGCCTCCCTGCTATTTGGAGATGGCACAAAAGCTCTTTGTTGGGGAATTTCCAGTCTTGCTTTGTGTATTAGAACTATAATAGCAACTATGGCACCATCCATGAACTCTGTGAGCTCTTCTAGCAAATCATTGAACATAGAAAGAACTGTTGAAATATCCACGTGATAGCCAACCAGATAAACATTAAATCTGGATGGTTAGCATAAAAATCATGTTTTGGTAGTCACATTTACTGTTACACCAATTTAGGTGGAAATAGAATAAAAATGAAAGTCTTGGCCCTTTTTGGAGTTATCTTTTTTATTTTCAAAAGAATAAAAAAATTAAAAACAATACCAAATTTGTAAACAAGATGATAGGAAATTAACAATGGCTATTATGTTGTATATTGTTATCTTCAAAGTATTTGCTCGGATTACTAGATACAGGCATGCAAAATTGATCAAACAATAGCATTAGCTGTTCCTTTCAGTAAATTAGTAGAAATTACTAGTACAATTATCTTACTTATATACATTTCCTTCCTTCTTTTCTCCTTTGCCCCATCCCTGTTGTTCTTTCTCTTTTAGCAATTTGTTTCCCTTTCGCAATATCTATTGTACCTTTTGGCTTTTATTTTTTCTTTCAGTTTCTTACATTAGGTAGATAATAAGATGTTTACACATGTGGGTCTGAATTACTTCATTTATGAGTATGGTCTCTAGTTTTATTCATTTCTATAAAATCCTTGAGTTTAACTTTCTTTACAGCTTGTATAAAAATATCACAACTTTTCATCCATTCCACAGTTGGTAGAAATTTGGGTTGTTTCCAAGGTTTAACTATTTCAAATTGCACTGCTATGAAAACATGGTAACACATACATCATTGTAGTATGATGTTTTCCATTCTTCTGGAATAATACCAAGAAGCTGAATATCTGGGTCAAATGGAGCCTGTAGTCATAGTTTCTTGAGAAATCTCCACAATGATTTCCACAGTGGTTGCACCAATCTACACTTCTTCCAACAACTGAGAAGTGTCCCTTTGTCTCCACAGTTCCACTAACAGTTATTATTATTTGATTTCCTTACAGCAACCATTCTTCCTGTAATGAGATGACAATATAGCATTATTAATTTATACATCCTATGACCATTGACGTTGAACATTCTTCATATATTTATTTTCCATTTGTTCTTTTTTCATCTGAGAATTATCTTTTCTTCTCAGATGGCAATTTTTGATAGAGCTTTTAAATTTGGAATGTTTGATTTTAAAAATTATTTATATAATATAGATATGAGGTTCATCATTTTCTTTAAATAAGAGGTCCCTCCTGTGAATTTTCCTCACAGGACAGCTTTCATTGTGTCCTATAAGACTGAATATGTTACTTTGGCATTATCATTAAAAAGTTACTAATTCCTTCTTCAACTCCATCTCTGAACCATTGATAGTTTAAGAATGTGTTATTTAATTTCAACGTACTTATATTTTTTTTAGTGTTCTGTGTTATCTGAAGAAGAGCTGGCAAAAGAATTTTTCCACCTTGTGTTTTGTTTCCTTACTCTGTTGATAATTTCTTGTGCTGTACAAAATCTTTAATGAGATGAGATAAAAATTGTTCATGATTGATTTCTTTGGATGATTTTTGTTCATGAAGTCTTTGCCTACCGGTATGACTACAAAATGTCCACCAATTTTGTCTTTGAGAAGATTTAGTATTTATTTTTTGATCCATTTTGACATTAACTTAGTGCTCAGTAAAAGATATAGGTGTAGTTTTAACCTTCAGCCTGTGGAGAGCCAGTGTCTCCAGCGTAATGTATTTAAGAGGCTATCTCAGCCCCGGTTTCTCAATCTTCTAATCTGTTCCATTGATCTGCAGGTCAGAGTATTCCTGTCAGTATCTTGCTATCTTTATCACAGTAGCTTTATAGCATAATTTCACATGAGGGTCTGGGATGCCTCTTACTTAGTCTGGGATGACATTTAGTTTGTCTTTGTTCCCCAGAATCAATTTTTCTGTTTGAGGATTCTTCTGGTTGCAAGTGCATTTTAGAATTGTTTTCTCTAATTACATGCACTGTGTTCTTGGAATTATGAACAGGATGGCATTAAACTTGTATAACAATTTTTGGTGAGTTCTTCTTATCCAAAATCAAGTGTTACCTTCTTTTTTTCTGATATCCTCCTCAATCTTTCTTTTCAAAGTTCTAGTTGTTAGATCCTGTATAATGTCTTTTGGTAGAAGTTTTTGTGTCCTCTATGTTGTGTACTATGCCATGTACAAACAATAATAATTTAATTTCTTCCTTTCTTGTCTTTATGTCTTTGATTTATTTCTCTTACTGAATTGTTCTGGTTAATATTTCTAAAATTATAATTGAACAAAAGTTATAATTGTGAATATCCTTGCATTGTTCCTGGTGCTAAAATGAAAGCTTTCACTTTTTACCATTTAGTATGATATTGTCATAGGTAGCTCTAATCAGGTTGAGATAAAGCCATTTACTCAAATATTCTGTAGCTTTCCATTTTTATTAATCACAAGTGGATGCTTTTTTTTTTGCATCTTTTCAGACGATCATGTGATTTTTGACCCTTGGTTCTGTTGATGTGGCATATCACACTTACTGATTTGCATATTTTGAAACATCCCTTATACCTCCTTAGTCATATGTATAATGTTCTTGATTATTGGCTGCATTGTGTTTGCCTGTGTTACTGAAGATCATTTCATCTCTATTTATTAGATAGATTGACCTGTATTTCTCTTTAAATGAAAGGGATCCTTCTCTGGTTGGAGTAAGACTGTCCTCTGCTCAGATCATTCTCTGGTTTTGGTATCAGGGTAAAACTGGCTTGCAGGAATGACTTTGGAAACATTGCTTCTCTAATTCCATGAAAGTGTTTGAGGGGTAGCCTCAAATCTCTAAACAAAGAAGTGTTTTAGTTTTTCTCTAAATTTGTAATATTCTCTAGTGCATCTAACAAGACCTGGACTTTCCTTTGTTGGTTAGTTTTCAGTTATAACTTTAACCAACTGAAACTGAGTTATTTAGGTGTTTCATATATTCTTTTTTAATTTATTTTATTGAGAAACAAATAATGAGACAGGTTAGTAGGACAGGTTAGTAGGACAGTTACAATAATTCATACACTGCATATTGTTGTCTTTATAGTGGTTATTTGTAGCACAAGATGCAGACATGATATACTTTCCAAACACTGTTAGTATAAATTCTTTTCCTCATTGAATTAAGAGAAATTAGCTGTATATCTATTGTAACTATTTGGTATTATCTTTTTTTCTTTCTTTTTTTTTTTTTGGCAGAACCAGGAATTGAACTCAGGCCCTTGCGCTTGACAGGGAAGCGCTTATTCCATTGAGCCGGCTCCCCAGCTCTATTTGGTATTATCTTGATTCAGGTTTGGTAAGTCATACGTAAATAAAAATCTATTTCTGTGTTTTCTCTTATTTGAGCACAAATTATTGAAGTAAGCATTTAAGAACTGATTTCTGCAGATTCTGTAGTATTTTCAATTTTTTTTTTTTTTTTTTTTTTTTTTTTTTGCAGAACAATGGATTGAACTCTGGCCCTTGAGCTTTGCCAGGCAAGTGCTCATCTTTCTGAGCCATCTCCTAGGCCAATAAGATAGAATCTCAATCCAGGTGGTTCTTTTTTTCTTTTTTCTTTCTTTTTTTTGCTACTAGGGATTGAATGCAAGACCCTGAACTTGTCAGGAAAGTACTTATTCTACTAAACTATCTCCCCAGCCCCCTTACATTCTTAATTGTGTGTATTTGTAACCTGAAAATTCCTGACATATAGAATGAGATAAAAGTTAATGACTTCACTTTCCAATATAAATGGAAAATTCAACAGCTGCTGAGGGTTAGGATGCAGCTTTGTGAAAGTAGTATGGGGCAACCTGAGGCAGGAAGATCACAGTAACAAGGCCAGCCAGGAGTACATAGATAAATCCTATCTCAGAACTAAAATACGTTTTTAAAAAAATTATCATGCCTAGCTGAGAAATGTGTTTTCTATTGCTGTGGTGTCCAACATCTTGTAGACATCTTATGAGTCCACTAAATTAAGTTCTTTTTGAGAAGTTGGATAAGAGTTCGTCAAGTTTCTCTTTTGAAAACCAACCCTTTAATTCCTTGCATAGTCACAATATCATAAATTTCTGCTTTTATGTATTTTTCCCTTTGTGACCTTTGTGCTTGTCTTGTCCTTCTTTTTCTATATGTTTGAGGTTCAACATTATGTTCACCATTTCCTTATATGAGCGTTCCCTTTTGTAAATTTTCTTCACAGGACAGCTTTCCTTGTGTCCTATGGGATTGAGTTTGTCCTATAATATTGAGTATATTACTTTGGCATTATCATCAGAAAGTGTCTAATTCCTTCTTTAACTCCATCTGTGACCCATTGATGGTTTAAGAATGTATTATTTAATTTGAGTAAACTTATTTTTATAAGGTTCTTTGTCATTCATTTCTAATTTCATTGCACTATGAAGTGATAACATGCATGGAATAATCTCAATTCCTTCGAATTTAGTGAGTTCTGTGAGGTTATTTAGCCAAGAGGAAGAAATAAGAATCATAAATATATTGTTCATATAGTGGCGTATTGAACTATATAAAACAAATACTAACGTACATGAGAAATCAAATGATCACTAACATAATATTAATGGGGTGTGTCAATACTCAGTTGTCAAAAAGATATCAACCAAACAAAAAGTTAACAAATAAATGTTAGAACTGAGAACACCTTTGAACAAATGAACTCATCAGGTGTCTACAGGATGTTGGACACCACAACAATGACAAACACATTTCTCAGTTGAGAATTTTTTAAACATGTATTTTAGTTCTGAAATAGGATTTAGCTATGTACTCCTGGCTGGCCTTGTTACTGTGATCTTCCTACCTCAGGTTGCCCTGTACTACTTTTACGAAGCTGCATCCCAACCCTCAGTAGCTGTTGAGTTTTCCATTTATATTGGAAAGAGAAGTCATTAACTTTTATCTCATTCAATATGCCAGGAATTTTCAGGTTACTCATGTTTCTTGCTGATGTTGTAACTTTCTGTTTATGACCTGAGTCAGTTTCCCTTCAGTGGCCAAACAAAATTTAGTCTGATAAATTTCTGGCCAACAGAAATTTGTACCTAATTTTCTGTTAGGGATCATTTCATCTACACTTAGGTACAAGCTGAATGGTATCAGGTATATTGTGAAAAAGCTGTCATTTTGAACATTTACAGCTATCTGGAAGCTTTCATTTTCTAAGAGCATGTGTATTTTTATAGTTCCAGTTTAGAGATTATTTTCTAAACCATTGGTTTACTTGTTCTTGTTGTACTATTAGGAATACTTAAGTTCATTCTTGGCTGGAAATTCATTTTTGTGAGTACTCTGAATTTTTCTAAAGATATAGATCTTTTGAGTTCAGAGCCCATAATTTGTCTATTAGGGCACAATGGATATGCACATAAATGAAATGATCAATTACCATGGAGATAAGCACATTACCATAGCAACTTGACTTGTGTGTGCTTAAAAATGCTGCTGGGATCGGAGGACTATGGTGTGTGAATGTGTGTGTGTGTGTGTGTTTGTGTGTGATCATGCACACACACATGTGAATGTATTTTAAATTGGAAAGGTTGAAGAGGAGGCATTTATCTTCCAATTAGACAATTTTACTGATTTTTAGAAGAAAATACACCAGCCACTATGCCCACTCTGATGGTTCTGTCTGTGTCTAAGACATACACATTTTCTGTGTATGGCACAATTGATTTTTCTCTGCATGACTGACTTAGAATATTCTAATACTTCTGATTTTTACAAATAGCATTTTGATTACTTACACATTTGGTTGGCTTCATAGAATGCTTTAGGGCATTTGGAAGATTACAAGATTGAAAAAGAAGGTGGAGAATAAACACGTATGCTATTGAAATGCTCCAAATTTCTATCATTAATGTAATAAATTTCAATACAATTTATATAAAAGTTACAAATGGCCAAAGGATGGTTAGTAAATCTTAATCATTAAGTGGATTTCGAATTTTGTTTTACTGTTTTATATTCCCACACTTCTATTTTTGTCTTATGTCCCTATTTTTTGCTTTATTTGACATATATATATATATATGTATGTTTTTTAAAATTTTTTGCTTTATTTGACATATATATATATGTATGTTTTTTTTAAATTTTTTGCTTTATTTGACATATATATATATATATATATATATATATATATATATATATATATATATATGTATGTATGTTTTTTAAAATTTTTTCTCAGTTACTTTTATCTCATTGCTGGGACAAAATACATGAGACCCAAAATTAAGGAAGGAAAGGTTTATTTAGCTCATATTTTGTGAAGGTTTCACTGAATCCTTCGCTGCCTCCAAGTCAGAGTAGCAATTTGTAGAGGGCAGCAATTCATGGCACTCATGAACAAAGAAGTACTTATGTCCATAATGCCAGTACTGGATCATGAATTAATCATAAAGTCTGGAAGTCTGCCCCATGACTGCATGAGGATTTGGGTGTACAACTAGACACAAACCATAACAATATATTTGTTTTTCTTTAGTCAAATTTAATATTTATGATATAAACACCTTTCAAATCATTGTATGTTGTGATTTCATTTACATAAAAATAATTTTATGATTTATTTTTTCTAAATGTGCTGATTTTTCAGATTATGCTATATCATAATTCTTGTACTTGATGGGCAGCATAGTACTTTATATTAGAGATCTAAATTTTTTTTCTTAGTTAAATCTCTTCATCTATCATATTTATGTTATGTTACTTTAGACTGTACAGTTATCTGTAATTGTTTTGACTTAAGAAAATTTGAAGACTGCTCTTTTATATTGATAAATTTAGAGGAATGTGCACGTGCTAATTTCAATTCCTTTTAAGTTTTTCATATAAGCCCAGTTTTCCATTATTGATTGATTAATTACACAGTGAGTAATTACTCATTGGGCACAGGATCTCATAACGCTGGTCAGGTTCAGTCCTTCGAGCACTGGGGTTACAGGTGTGTCCACCACGCCCTGTCTTGGTGCCAGGCTCAGTGCACGTGAGGGTGGGACCAGTGCAGCTTATGGTGCTGGGGATGGAACCCAGTCCCTGCGCTTGCCTCAGTGGGCAGTTAGTGCACTGAGCTGTCAAGCTGACCCCCATAATTTATCTCTAACTGCATTTTTCTGGTGAATATTTTTGTGTTTGCATATTTTCATCAACTGTTCTAAGTATTTCTTTACCAATAATGCCTATTACTTTATATTAGGTATCAATGCTCCACTACATTATCAACACATGCAAATGTATTTATCATTCATTTTAACATCAATTATCTGAAAATTATGAATATTTTAATACATTTGTACCAATATTTTTCTGTTACTATCAGTGACTCCCAGGAGAGGGTTTTTTTTTTTTTTTTTTTTTTTTTTGTATTTTAGTGAAGGGCCTACAGGGTGTTGAGGGTCTCAGTACTAGATCAGACTCTTGGTGATTCCCCTGTTTACAGCCTCCCAAGAGCTGGGATTACAGGCATCAGCTACCACATCCAGTCCCAATTGCTGGCTCAGTGTACCCCAGGGGCAGAGCTGGCACCTCAAGCCCTCGAGGTAGAACCTTGGCCCCTGAGCCTGCTTGCAGGTGCTTTAATCCATTGAGCTATTTGGCCAGCCCTTAGGTTTGCATTCTTCCAACATGAACAATTTCTTTTCCTATTTCTTGTGAGATGCATCTGCTAACAACTGACATTCTCAATATTTCTTTACACAAAAATTCATTATTTTGCCTTCATGTTTAAAAGACAGTTTTACCTAAGGCCTCTATTATATCTGATGAGAAGTCCCTTGACCTCTTGTCTTATATGTGACAGTTGTTTATCACTTTGTGTTATTCATGTTTTCTTTTGTCTTTGTCTTTGACATTTTCATGATGATGTACCTTGATGTGATATAGAATGTTTTGTCTTTTTTCTGATTGGAATTTATTAAAATGTTTGTGCTTATAGACTGATTTTTTGTGTGTGTTTTAGGGAAGGGTCTAGGCGGTGTTGAGGGTCTCAGTACTAGATTAGACTCAGAGTGATCTGCCTGTTTACAGCCTCCCAAGAGCTGGGATTGCAGGCATGAGCCACCTCGACCAGTCTCACTTGCTGTTTTAGCATGCTCCAAGGGGTGTGGCAGGCCCAGGGATCAAATCCCTTGCCTCTCTGCGCCTGCTTAAAGAGGCTTTCATCCACTGAACTATTGGGCCAGCCTAAGACTGATGTTTTAATGTCAATTATCAGGTGAAATGTTTAAACACTGATTATTATATTTTTGTTTCTGTACATTTGTGTGGTAACTGCATTGTACTTATGCTGCAGTTGCCCTCATGTTGACACAACGTTACCCTTGATTGAAAATAGGGAGAGTCCATCTTTTGTGTCATACTCACCCCTCCGGCATATTTCTGGTGCTGTCTGTGTAGCTTGCCTCGTTTTGCTTTCACACCCACACACTAACTGACAATATGTTTCTTAAAGTTTATATTAGGTTTTATTTTCAGTCTTCGAAACAGATAATTTTGCTGTACAATTAGAGATGATAAAAGATCCATATTATAAAATACCTCCTTTCAAGTTTTAATTTTCCTAATTTGGTGTTTCTACTTCCTTCTCCAACAGAAAAGAAATGATTTTCTCTTGCTTAATATTAATTCAAAGAAAAATTTAAAGTTATAATTATTTATAGTCATTCTTTTCTATAACAATTTTGAGATAGCTTTTTATAGTCATTGATTAACTGAGCTTTCACTGAAATTACATGAATCTTCAATATTTCCTTTCTTGTTAAATAGTTTTTCTTTCCTTATTTCATGGAAGAAAATAAGAAAAATGCAATGTCTATAGCAAATCTGCATGTTTGTGGTCTTGCATAAGTTATTAGCAAGGTAACAATATCATCTGATGATGAAATTAGCAACTGAAACATTGAAGTTTGATGTGATGCAACACAATAACGTTAGGAAGAGATTTGTTGCAATTTCATAACTCAAGAATTTATACCACAGCAACGGCCACCCCAGGCAATAAGGAATGAGCCCCAGCTTCCACCACAACTAGTCCACTTCAGCAGGGTGCACAGCAGGAAATGGCCAGATATGAGCCTGGCCCCTCCGTCATCTTTTGAGCACCTTATTTCTAGACGTGGAGAGCTGAGGCACTACTTGGCCAACAGGGCACAGGCTGAGACCCAGACTTAAGATGAGGATCCTTGTGGCACAGTGGGGGCAAGAGATCATTTGGCTGAACTAGTTTGCCTGGAATACTCCAGATACTTGAAGGGAAGGTGTCTAGAGCGATGTCTAGGGATATAGTTTAAATACAAATTCTCAATTTATGATCTGGTTTCTTACATAGCTATCATGCTTGCTCCAATGGTCTAAAGTACAAAACTAAAAGTTGCAAAAGGTTGTTAATTGCTAAATTTCACTAGCTGTTATTAGTATGGCTAATTGTATGACTGGTAATAGGTCACCATATCTGATTAAACCACACGCTCTCCCTTGGTTACTAGTATCCAGAGGTGCTTAGGTAACAACCCCAGCAAAGTTCTATGCGAAAAGATGGTGAACATGTTCAACTGGAAACCAATACCTCACTCACAATCAATAGAGAAAACAAAATTATTGGACACACAAAACAAGAATCTCTGAAACAGGAGAGATACCTAAAGAACACATTCTTTACGGAAAGGTTCCAATTGCACTGATACAGCTATTTACTATCAATCTTTCAAAGAAGAGTATCACAGAAACCAAAATAAAGAGTTCTCTCTGAAATAGGAAATGACAAAAGGAAGGAGCAAAATGTAATTTCAGGGCCTAAGCCCACCTAGAACAAACTCAGGTGTCATCAGCATAGAAGAAATTTGAAGTCACCTGAAATCTTGAAATAATAGCAAATGAAGTAAAGAAACAACTGCATAAAGTTATAGAGGAAGTCATATGAGAAATAATCCCCCAGGTTAAAAAAAAGAAATGATTACTATAATGAAGAATCACTAAGCATTTCTAAAGAAGACAGTGATTTAAAAAAAAGAATAGAATAATGATGGAAACCTTGAATGAGAAATAGAAGAAATAGAATAAATGAAGCAGATGCAAAGAGATATACAAGAAAATAAGGTAGCTATTAAAAATTGGCAAAGCCATTTGGATGAAGGACAGAATTTCCCACCTTGAAGACATCATTGGGGCTGGAAAAATCTTGAGCAAAGATCTCTTAAAAATAAGTAGGATCCAGGAAATAATAATTCAGCAGCTGCAAAGACACAAAGACGAATAACATTAAATTAATAGGCATCAATAAGAAAGAATGATGCAACACAACTGACATAAAAAGAATATAGGCAGAAGTAGTAGCAGAAAACTTCCAAGATGTAGTGGAACAATTGGAGATCCAAATAATCAAGGTGTATACAACTCCTAATAATAACAATCCAATTAAGTCTCATCCAGACCTATAATAATCCAGATCACAGAAATTCAACACAAGAGCCATATACTAAAAGCTACAAAAGAAAAGAAACATCACATTTAAAGGAAAACCCATCAGAATAACAGCAGACTTTTCCTCACAAAGCAGTAAGTCAAGAAGAACACGGAGCAATGCATTTTGAGTCCCACAGGAAAATAAATTCCAACCCAAGACAGATATACTCAGCAAAACTCTCATTCAAATTTAAGGGAGAAGAAAAATATTTCCATGATAAAGAAGAACTAAACAAATTCATGACAAACAAAACAACTACACATAGAGTACTAGAAAAGGATCAAAAGGACTACAATTCCAAGAACAGTAACAGAAAGAATCCATCAAGTAGGGTAAACAATTAAAAACAGGAGAAAAGTAGGGAACTGACAACAGAAAAATAATATGACAAACGTAAGTCAATACATATCGGTTACATCCACCAATGTAAAAGGACTCAATTCATCATTTAAAAGAAATAAATTGGCAGAGTAGATTAAGAAACAAAATCCAACAGTATGATGTTTACAAGAAACACATTTAACCCATGAAGAAATTCATAGTTTAGAAGTCAAAGAATGGAAAACAATACTACATGCCCCATATCCTTAAAAACAAAAACAAAACACAGGAGTAGCTATCCTGTTTGCAGACAATCTGAACTTCATACCAAGAATGATCAAATGAGATAAAGAAAGTCATTATGTATTGGTTATGGGAGAAATTCAGGAGGAAGAGATAACAGTCATAAATATATATATATATATATATATATATATATATATATATATATATATATATATATAGCAAATATGTGAGCACTATATAAGACAAATTAAACTGGACATGAAAAATCTAATAATTCATATCACAATCATATCAGGGGACCTGAAAACCCCATTATCTCAAAACTGTAGGTCAAGCAGACAAAAAATTAGCAAAGAGGTGGTAGAATGGCCACACTGACATATATAGAGTATTCCACCCAACATCTGAGACCATACATTCTTTTCAACTGCACGTAGGACATTCTCTAAAATGGGCCACATATTATTCCACAGATCATGCTTAACTAAATGCAAGAAAACAGAAATTGCCCCATGCATATTATCTGACCACAGTGCAACGAAACTGGAAATTAACAAAAGAAACAACCACAAGGGCTGGCCAGACAGCTCATCAGACTAAAGCACCTGCTTTGGCAGAATGCAGTGGCTGGGCTTTGATCCCTAGCATGCTGTGCTGGTCCCATCCTGGGGGCACACTGAAATGGCAACTGAGACTGGGCACGGTGGCATGCACCTGTAATCCCAACATTTGGGAGGATAAAAACAGGAGAATCACTACAAGGCTGATCTATGTGGACCATATCGAGCCTGTACAAAGTCCATTTAGAAAAAACACAAAAACATCATAAACATGTGAAAATTAAATAACACCCTCCGTAGCAAACAAAGGGTTACATTAAATTTAAACAGAAATTAAATATGTACAGTCCAATGAAAATTCAAACACAAGGGCTGGCGGAATAGCTCAGCGGACTAAGTGCTTGTTTAGGTAAGCACAGCGGCCAGGGTTCGATTCCTGGTTCTGCACCCCGAACCAGCCCCGCCTTCTGGTGTACTGGGCCGGTGATGGAGTCCAGGCGTGGTGGTGCTCACCTGTAATCCCAGCATTAGGGAGGCAGAAATCAGGAGAATCATTGTGAGTGTGGGCTGCGGAGTGAGACCCTGTCCAAAAAAAAAAAAAAAAAAAAAAAAACCTAAAAAATTCAAACACAACTTATTATAATTTGTTTAGTGCAAAGAAAGCAGTTTTTAGAGGGAAATATATTGGCAAAATCACAATTAGAGAAAAGAATGCAAATAAATAAATACCCTAATGGTATACCTCAAACTTTTAGAAAAAGAAGAGCAAATGAAGCACAAAGCCACCAAACAGGAAGCAACTATAGGGATTAGAGAAGAAATTAATGCAATTGAGACAAAGAAAATAATTTAAGTATTAATGATTCAAACAGTTCTTTGAAAGACCCTAGCCAACCACCTTAAAAGGAAGAACGAAAAACCTCAAATCCAAGCAATAAGGAATGAAAAGGGTGAAATTACTACAGATCTTGTGGAAATTAAAATAATCATCAATAGCTATATTGAAAATCTTAACTCTCACAGAATTGAAGATCCAAAAAATGGAAAGATTCCTATATAGGTATAAATTAACAAAACTGAACCAAGAAGATATAAAAACTCTGAGTAACCCAATTTCAGTGAAGGAAATTGAAAATGTAAAAAACAAACAACAACAACGACAAAAATCACCAACCATGAAAAGCCCAGGTCCTGATGGATTCATTCACAGCTGAATTCTACAAGAAATTTAGAGAATATTTAAGCCGGGCGTGGTGGCGCATGCCTGTAATCCCAGCACTCAGGAGGCTGAGGCAGGAGGATTGTTGTGAGTTCGAGACCAGCCTGAGCTACAAAGTGAGCTTAAGGCCAGCCTGAATTGCATAGTGAGACCCTGTCTCAAAAAGACAAAAAAAAAAAAAAAAAAAAAATATTTAATCGCAATACTCCTCAAACTTTTGAATTACATGGGAAAGGAAGCAATACTCCTAAATTAATTCCTGGAGACAATTATTCTAATGATACAAACACCAGAGAAAGATTCAACCAAAAAAGAGAATCACATACAAATCTCCCTCATGAACACACATGGAAAAGGCCTTGACAAATTTCTAGTAAATAGAATACAGCAAATCATTAATAAGATTATAAACCATGACCAGGTAGGACTCATCCCAGGGATACAAGGATGGTTCAACATACAGAAATCTATAAATGTAATACATTATATCAGTAGACCCGAAACTAAAAATGACATGATCATCTCAATAGATGAAAAAAAGGTTTTTACAAAGTCAACTCTCTGTCATAATCAAAGCCCTACTGAAAATTGGAATAGATAGCTTATGCCTTGATCTTGTAAAAGGCATCCATAATGAACCAACAGGCAACATAATTCTAAATGGAGAAAAACTAAAAGCTTTTACTCTAAAAAAGAGATACAAGACAGGAATGTCCACTGTTACCAATCTTTCTCTGAATAATTAGTTAGAGCCATTTGAAAGAAGAGAAAAATAAAGAGAATAAGAATAGGTTAAGAAGAATTTAATCTATCATTATTCACAAATGACATGATTCTCTATTTGGAAGACCCAAAAAAACTTCACCAAGAATATCCTAAAATTAATAAACAAATTCAGCAGTATTATCACAAGCTCAAAATACAAAAATCAATAGCATTGCTCTACACAGATAACTCACTGAAAAAAAAAATTAGAGAGAAAACACCCTTCATAATAGCATCCAAAAAAAAGAAATATTTAGGAATTAGCATAACAGAGGAAGCAAAAGATCTACACAATGAAAATTACAACACACTGAAAAAAAGAGATGGAAGAGGATTTCAGAAAACAAGAGGATATTCCTTCTTCCTGGATAGGAAGAACCAACATTGTGAAGAAGGGCCTACTCCTAAAATTGCTATACAAACTTAATGCAATCCCTATCAAAATACCATCAACAAACCTTACAGATCTCCAGAAAACCTTCTTCCTAAAATTTATTTTTAAAAAAGATCTAGAATAGCAAAAGCAATCCTGGGCTACAAAGGCAAGGCAGATAGCATTGAAATCCCTGATTTGAAATTGCACTACAAAGGTAGAGTGATAAAAGTGAGCATGGTATTGGCAAAAAAATAGACTTGAGGATCAATGGAACAGATTAGGAGATGCAGATACAACTACTAACACACTCAGCCATCTTCTCTTCGATAAAGATGCCAAGCATGTTCACTGGAAGAACGATAGCCTCTTCAATGGAAATATGCTGGAAAAATTTGCTCTGCACATGCCGAAAGCTAAAACTAAACTGGGATCTATTGCCATTCACTGAATTAATGTAAAAGTGGATTAAAGATCTAAACACTAACACAGAAACACTAAATCTACTGGAAGATAAAGTAGGTAAAATATTGAAGAACGTAGGCAGACAATTAAAGAACAAAAACCAAACTGCACTGGAAACAGTTAAAAAAAATCAACAACTGGGATATCTTATTGAGAAGTTCATGCTTGTCAAAAGAAATTACCAATAAAGTGAATATACAACCCACCAATTATGAAAAAAATCTTAACCAACAATCACTCAGGCAAACATCTTCTATCTAAAATATATAAAGGACTGAAAAAAAAATGGCCCCAAAAATTCCATGACCCAATTGATCGGTAGTCTTTTTTTTTTTTTTTTTTTTTTTTTTTTTTTT